>PVKH010001183.1:0-31776 GCA_004027955.1 Chaetophractus vellerosus | reverse complement strand
AAATTCACCAGTTAAATGGTATTTTTATGGCTTTCAGAATTTCAATAATAGGTTTCTTCCTCAAGTAGAAAAACCTCAATTTAAAAGAATTCTCCCCTGGGTAACATTTACCCTTTCAAAGCAGACTAGAAAGTGTCAATGACAAAATGGTATAAATACAGTCTCAAAGAATATGGTGTACTGTTAAAGCCTTTTTTTTTAAAAAAAATCATTATTTAAAAGAGAGGAAAAAGCCAGTAACATTAATGATCTAAAAGAAAGGCTAGGGTCCAATCTTTTCTTTGTCCTATGTGTTTCTCCTTATTGTTGCCTCCTCACCTGCCTCCAAATACATGATCACAAGCACTTGCTTACCCAAAGTGTAGGTCTGCTTATTCATAAGGCTGTGGAAAAACTGGCACTGCAGTCCCTCATATCCTTTCACTGATGCCAAATGTCAAGCATCTTTGATGCAACGCTTAGAAAGCTTTGCTCATTGAAATCGAGCCAGTTAGGAGCATTTATTTCAATGAATAATCCCATGGTGGTTAGGAATGACCTGCATATTTCAAAAATTCAAATAGAGGAGGGTAAGAAGTGTAAGGAGGAAAGAAAATTAGGGTGTGAGCACTGCTGGAACTAAGATTGGCTTCAGCCTTCTTCCTCAGTCTTTGGATATTTTATAAGGAAAAAAATCTTTCTGGAGCACTGATGAAGGCTTGAGACCATTCTCTAAAAGACCACCTATAATTTTATGATATTTTTTATCTTGATTGTTTTATTATCTTTTTTGTGTATTATTATTAATATTTATAATTTTTATTAGAGAAGTTATGGGTTTATATAAAATCATGCATAAAATCTAGGACTTCCATATACTACCCTATTATTAACAACTTCCTTTGGTGTAGTATCTTTGGTACAACTGATGAAAGCACATTTTTATAATTGAGTGATTAACACTAGTCCATGGTTTAACTTGGTGTTCACTGTTTGTGTTGTACAGCAGTCTAAGGCAAATTTTCATCTCTTTCTACTTTATTGGGCATTTGTGTTTCTTCTGTAAAATATTGCCCATGTTTTCCAGTAGGTTGTTTGTCTTTTTTATTCATTCATATGACTTATTCTAATTCGTTGCTGATTATAGGTTTTGCAAATATTCCCTACCATCTTATGGCTTGTGGTTTTCATTTTAACAGATCCTTTTCCTCATGAAGAGAAGCTCATAATTTGAATGTAGTTGAGTTTAATAATCTTTATTTCCTGTTTAATAGCTTTGTTGCTTTGGTTTTGTTGTTGTTTAAATAGTACCTATACCTCTGTGTATTCATGCTTTCTATCCTTTTTTTTTTTTTTTTTTTTTAAAGATTTATTTTATTTTATTACATATCTCCCCTTCCCCCCCGTTGCAGGGACGCGCCGAGACTTGGTCACTGCGCAGGCGCGGCTTTCCCCGCTTGTGGGTGGCTTCTGCTTCTATTCACGGCCGGCTCTTGCTTCAGTTCGCGGGTGGCTGGCTGCGCTCCATTCACAGGCGACCTGCCCTGCCCGTGGCGGCTTTTGCCTGTCCGTGGCAGCTTCTTGCCCTGCCCACGGCGGCTCTGGCCCGCCCATGGCGGCTTGCCATTCTCAAGGCGGTCTGCCCGCTAGGAGAGTTCCCCGGAAACCGAACCTGGGGCCTCCCATGTGGTTTCCCAGCGCGCTCTTTATCCACTGACCTATCTAGCCTGGCCCTCATGCTTTCTAAATATAAGGGAAGTTAAGAAACAACGAAAATGATGCTATTTAACATTGATTCAATTGGAACAAATTCAGAAAGTTTACAATATCAAGTGTTGGTTAAGGTATGGATTATGCTACAACATATATTGCTGCTGGACATGTAAATTTGCTCAACCACTTTGAAAAATATTTTAGCATTATCTTGTAAAGCTAAACATTTGCAAATCTTCAGATATAGCAATTCTAGTCCAGCATTTACCTAACCGAAACTCTTGGCCATATTTCTCAGAGGGATTGTTCATAGCAGCATCATTTGTAGTAACAAAAATAAATGTCGCTAAAATGCCCATTTTCAGAATATGGGACAAATAAATAATAGTTTAGACAAATAATAGAATACTTTTTTAAATGAAAAAATGTAAGACTGTGGTTATTTATCATGAAATTTTGTGAAAATAAAAATGAGAAAACTACCCATAGTTTAATCCTTATATCAATTAAGAAAATTCAGAAACAAGTGAAAATAAGCAGTATATGTGATAAAACTATATTATTATAAAATCAAGAGAAAATGTAATAAAAAATTCAAGAGAGTGGTGGCCTTGGTTCAGGGTGATGAGATAAGAGGGCAAGATATTAAGATAGAGGAGGAGCTTTGGGTAACATTCTTTTCTTTAGTAAGTGTTAAACATTCCTGTAGGCATTTTTTAAAACAAATAAATGAAATAATACAGGCCATGTGTGGAACTACTATGATAGTGTGTGATGAATCAAGGAGTATGATAAAACCAATTATGGGCCCAGTGGAAAAGTAACATAGTATGCATAGCACTGAATAGTATAAAAACAATATGCAAAAATCCCTTATTATTTTGCCTGCCTGGTCTCTCATCCTGGATATATTCCACTACTAAATATCCTTCAAGAAGTGAGAAAT
The DNA here is from genome assembly GCA_004027955.1 of Chaetophractus vellerosus. Lineage (NCBI taxonomy): Eukaryota > Metazoa > Chordata > Mammalia > Cingulata > Chlamyphoridae > Chaetophractus > Chaetophractus vellerosus. Next base: position 29,138 of record PVKH010001183.1, on the reverse strand, counting down.
GTTTAATGCATAAATATATATGTCAGATTATGTCACATCATATCGTATACTTTATTGATCCCAGAGATCACTTGGAAAATACGAAAATTAAAAGTCAGCAATTTAGAGCATATCTTTCTATACATATTATCTTTCTGTAGAAATATCTATATGTGAGAGAGAGAGAGAGAGAAAAGGAGAGGAGATAAATATTCTACATGCTGTTTACAGTTGCCCAGTCCCACTACTCTGTTCTTCAAAAAAGTCAGACTGTCGAAAAATTGTCCTCACCCTCGTGGGATTTTCATGCATTTATACATTTCCTAGGAGAAAACTTTTGGAAAAACTGTATGAGTCGTTTCTATTTTTAGGTAAATATTTATGAAAAATGTGATTCCAATATATTTTAAAAATATATGCATTTATTCATCTGTATAGATATAGTCAGATGTAGATATAAATATGAATACAGATATAAATATGGGTATAGATATAGACCCATAATAGTTGAAGAGTTAGATAGAAGGATACACTCCAAAATATTAGCAGTGATAAATTCTAAGTAATAGAATTATGGGTATTTTAATTATCTTTGTGAAAATGCATTGTATCTCAATTTCTCTCACATTAACCTATATTGAATTTATTATAAAATAGACTATAAATATTAATTAAAGAAACATTCATCTTTACAAGCAGTCAAATAAATTAAAAGGCACTGTTTTCCATCTATAAAATTAGCAAAGATTATTACCTCCGACTGTGAAGGTGCTGAAAGATTCAATATTCATTGATTGTTAATGACTGCATCAACTGGCCCAATTAAATGAGAAAGAAATTTGGCAATATGCTGAGAATCCATCAAAAATTCATATCCTTTGGTCTTTTATAACAACTTTTGACAGGCACCCCCCTTCCAAATAATATACAAAATAAAACAAATGTATTGGAAAATTTACAGGATCCTCATAAGAATGGAAGCATTTAGTGTAGGAAGGTTATGTAATGGGTTGAGTGATCATTTAAAATTGTAAGGAAGCCAGTAATGGTTTTAAAAGCTTACGATATGTAAAGTGAAAAATCAGAACACAGCATGAAGTCTTATACAAAATGTGTGAACAAGATACAAGCAACTGTGACAAAATCTTCATGGTCAAGGTGTTTAAAAACTAATTTGACTGACAATGAATGAAATACGTTTCTCAAATTTATGTTAGATTTCATTCCATTTTGCTTTTTTATATGCTGGGTTGCAAAACAGGGTGTGTGCCATTATATCATGACTGAATTTTCATTGAACTTTCCAGACATGACCTTTACAGATCAATTGAAAGTCCTTTAAGAAATTATTTCATTTAAATTGAAGTAATAATGACCTATTATTTTGGTTACATAGCTGAGTCTTAATGCTCTCTCTCTGAATTGTACAAAATAAGGGGAGAAACAATGCTAATTTCCGTCATTTGTTCTTCCAGAAAGAACACTTAGTCAAAATATAAAAGCATAACTACTGTCATAATGTCAAAATTTTTGTGTGCTTCCTTAAAAGCCATCTTACATTGGCTAAGCCAGGTGCCATAACATTGAAACCTGGCCTCATTAATATGCAGCTTTCTAGCCCTGCGGCATAAACTACCTCAGAGTCCAAATCCACATCTGTAGCTATCATTCACACAGCCCATTTATTTCACCCAGAACCTACACCTGGTCCCAAATGATAAACTACCTCCCCAACTACCCTGGGACCCCCCAGTCCCTTCACATTTTCAAATACTTTTGCTTTAAACTAACCAATCCTTGTCTCTCTCCACCCCCACACCACAATGAAGAGACAAGCCCCAGGTCCCTCTGGCTCTGCCTGTGTATTCTCTACCTGTGGGTTGAGCTACTCACGCTACCCAACCACCCCTCATGGCACCCTTCTCTTCCTGGGACCTGTGAATAACAAACTATCTGTTTTCATGTTTTATGGCCTCCATTTCTCTTTTTGTAGTCCCTGAAGACCCCCTGACTCAAATCCAACTTAACTAATTCAAAACATCTACCATTTGTCTATTATATGTCCTTGGGCAAGTTATGTGACTGGGCTCAACCTCAGTTTCTTTTTCTGTGCGTGTATGTGTGTTAAAGATTAAATTATCCACAGAATAATTACTGAATAAGTATTTCATATTATAGTTATGTGAGTAATATGGAGAAAACTTATGGAACAGGGTTTTAAAAAAAGATGTGACCTAGAACCTAAATGTACATAGATTTTTAACCTAAATAACAAAATCAACAGTGTGAAAGATTTTGTCCTTTTTCCAACTTTATACTTACAACCTTTGATTTTCCTCTCATATCATTGTAACATGCATTTTTCCCTTGTAGCTGTTTCCTGTCTTAACCTATAAAAGGTAAAAGAAAACCAAGTCCAAGGGACCATATCACATTACCCTTCTCGAATCTTGTTTTTTTAAAATACAATTTTCATGGGGGAAGTTTGAATCAGTTTATTTGCCCCAAACTTCTCAAAATGACACCTTTTAAAAAATGCAAACTGGGGCCGGCTGTATAGCCCAGTGGAAAAGGGCACAGGTACACCACATGGGAGGCCCTGGGTTCAGTTCCCAGGGACCTCTCTGAGTGGGCAGACAGCCTTGAGAAAGGCAAGCCACCGTGGGTGGGGCAAAGCCACCATGGGCAAGGCAAAAAGCCACCACGGGCAGGGCGGAGCCGCCACGGGCATGGCAAGTTGCCCGTGAAACACAGAGCTGCTGCCCGTGAATCACGGAGCCGAGCAGCCCGCAAAACACGGAGCTCTGCAGCCCGCAAAAACAAGGAGTAGAGCCACCCATGAAACGGAATAGAGCCACCCACGAACAGGGTGAGCCGCCTGCGTGGAGGGCCGACTTGGTGTGTCGCCGCAAAAGACGGGGGAGAGACAAGAAGCAGACATAGAAGAACACAGAAGAATGGACACACAGCAAGAGCAAGCAGAAAGGGGGGGGGGGTAGGATATGTAACAAAAAAAATGCAAACTGATGTTTCTTTTTCTATTTCAGATTAGATCTAAATATTATAATGATAAATTCAAACCCATAACTTAAAACAGTACATTCTAGACCCACTTACTGAAAAACTACTGTCTGCAAGATTCAAATTTTCTTTAAAGGACCAACCCATTGGCATGTAGTTATAAAATAAAATACAATTTTACAAAGGAGTTTAACAATTTTGAACATGATGAAGATTCTTTTAAAAAATTGTCATATTTAAATATAGATACTCACAATATATATACTATACATATACATACACAGTATATATAATCATTTATTTTCATAACCACCATTTCATTTCCAGCTGGAAATCTGATGAGTCCATTCTCTAAGTCAGGACTAATTTTTACTCCTCCATTCCTTTATTCATTCAACAAATTTTGAGGGAATGAACCTAGGTACATTATCGTCACTGATAATACAGCAGTGAACAAAGTAGATAAAATCCCTGATATCATGGAGATTGTATTTCTTATTGTTGCTTTAACAAATTTCTTAAACTTAGTAGCTTAAAAACCACACAGTTCTGGAGGTCAGAAGATTAAAATGAACATTTTGTTTGGGCTGTGTTCTTTCTGCAGGCCTCAGGAGTTAATCCATTTCTTGGCACATAATCCTTCCTTGCACACTTCAACCTCTTGCATACAGCATCACATCTACTTCCCCGAACCCTAATTCTCTGCTATCCTTTTTATAAGGAGCCTTGTAATTACATTGGCTCATTCCTGGATAAACCAGAATAATCTCCCCAGGTCAAGGATCTGTAATTTAATCATATATCTAAATTCCCTTTAACTATGTAAGGTAATGTAGCCACAGATCCCAGGGATTAGGATGTGGACATCCTTGGGAAGGCATTACTCAGCCTATCACAGTGTTTAAAATCACGAATTGCTTTTTCAAAAATTTTTATTTTATTTTTTTAAGATACTTAGATTACATAAATGTTACCTAAAAAATATAGGGGATTCCCATATGCCCCACTCCCTCCCCCTCCCACACATTCCCACATTAACAACATCCTTCATTAGTGTGGTACATTTGTTAAAATTGTTGAACACATATTGGAGCACTGCCACTAAGTGTGGATTGTAGTTTACATTATAACAAACTCTCTCCCAAGCAATTTCATAAGTTATGACAAAATATATAAAGACCTTTATCTGTCATTGCAATGTCAGTCAGGAAAATTCCAATGTCCTGAATATACCCCAATATTATACCTATTTTTCCCTCTCCCTCTCCTCAGAGCCTCTGGTGGTCACTGCTGTTATATGAATGATAAAATTTCTTCCATAGTTTGAATAACAGTAAGTCTATAGTAGAATAATAGTAAGTCTACTTCACTCCATTGTTCATTCCCCAATCCTGAGCATTCAGGGATGGTGAGGCCCACTCCGCTTCTAACTGAGATGGGGCTTAGGTCCCATGAGGAAGATGGGTAGAACTATCTTGCTTGTAGTTGCAGACTTTCTGTTACTGGGTGTGGGCAATGTCCATCATTATCTCCTTGTTTTCCTGGATGAGTCCAATGAACTGGAGAGTAGGTGTTGCACTCTGCTGAGATTCAGGGCCCAACTGACCCATGGAGGGACCAAAGATTTAAGTCACTTGGACATATACTTATCAAGTATAGTACTAACTATAGGTTCAATTAGAAGGGGCAAAAAAGCCATGTGTAGAGAAACCACACTGGGGAGCATAAATTCCAAGGTAAGGCCCACTGGCAGGACGCCAAAGTCCTGAGCTGTCTGCCCTGACTATAGTGTGTGGATATCTCTAGAGCCCTCAGGAGCCCTGCTACTTGAGACACTATTTACTGTGGCAGTCAATGAGATCCTGCTAAGACATGCATAAGCGTAATCTCTGGAATGACTTCCTGACTCACTTTGAAATCTCTTAGCCATAACAACTCATTTGTATTTACCATTTCCCCCTTATGGTCAAGGTCTTTATTCAGGTGCATTGCTACTTGGCACTTGGTAATAATTCCTTATTGCCAGGGAGGCTTATCCCTAGAGTCGTGTCCCACACTGGGGGTGGGGAATGCAGTGCATTTATATGCTGAGTTTGGCTTAGAGAGAGGCCACATTTAAACAAAAAGGAGGTACCTCTTAAGCAATATATAATACTAGGCTAAGTTTCAATTTCAAAAGAAAAGGTTCATAAATACAATCATCAATATCAAGGGCCTGGCGCAATGGTCGGTCCTCTTTCACTAGGCATTGCCCCTGTACTCCAGTGATTCTTGCTGTCCCATTAGAGAATGCAGCAGAACTCCCCAGGATGGGAATTCCATATCCTTTCGATTACTGTGTGGATCTCCACCCACTGTGATAATGTCCTATGAACACGTGCACATTCAAGTGCCTTAGAGGCGTGCCCCAGATGAAACCCCTCCCATGCACACCTCCATCCCCGACACCCCACACCAATGTTCCTCCCCTGCCACTGTTGTGACCCTTCTGTGACCCAAAACCTCTCCAAAGAAGAAGCCAAGAAAATAACCAAATAAAAATAATAAGAAAATGAAATAATAATGATAGTTTTAAAATAACATAAAATACAAAAAAGTTTAAAAAAACAATTTTTAAATAATAAAAATATTCTTTAGACACTGTTATCACTGAAAGATCTGTTGTCTTGTATGGATAGTGACATTTTCTCCCATATATTCCCCCAGTGTCCTTTTTTTTTTTTTAAATTTTATCTTCAAAGAAGCTTTAGGTTACAGAAAAGTCATGTAGAGAATATAGGGGAATCCCATATACCCTATGCACTCCTGCCTTTCCCCTTTCCCTTGTTGATAACATTTTACATTTAGATGGTATATTTGTTACACTTGATGAACAAATATTGAAGCATTGTTACTACCACGGTCAATGGTTTACATTATGATTTGGACTGTTACCTTTTTTTGGGGGGATTTTTTTTAAAGCTTTTCTTTGCTGATTCATTTTTCTAACCATTTTTATATTTAGATTTTATTTATTTATTTATTTATTTATTTATTTATTTATTCCCCCCACCCTTGCTGCTTGTGTTTGCTGTCTTCATTCTGTGTCCATTCACTGGGCATTTCCTCTGTGTCTGATTGTCTCCCTTTGTTGCGTCATCTTGCTGTGCCAGCTCTCTCTAGGTGCAGGCCAGCTTGCCCTCGCCAGGAGGCCCTGGGAACCGAACCCAGAGTCTCCCATATAGAAGATGGGAGCCCAACCACTTGAGCCACATTCACTTCCCCGGATCATACACTCTCATAAATTTTGGATGAAATTTAAAATGACCTTTATCCTTATTGCAAGATCATGCAGAACAATTCCAATGTCCATAAAACGCCCTATGTTCCATCTATTCTATTCTTCCCTCCCCTCCCTTGGGACCTATAGTAACCACTAAGTCTCACTTTTTGAAGAAAAAGATTCATAGTTACTTGCAATAATATTGAGGGTTTGACATATTGGTCTTTTTTTCACCCTTAGGCACTGCCTATGTTCTCAAGAGGCTCTGGCCTCTCTATTTGAGAACATAGCACGGCTCCCCAGGATGGGAGTCAATATTTTCCTGTTCACTGTGTGGGTCTCCACCCACTGACAGGATGAACACTTAGATATTCCATAGAAGCCTGCCCCAGGTGCACCCAGTCCTGTATGCCTCCCCCCAAACTCATCTAACACTCTATTCCAGTAATCCTTCCCTGCCATATTCGCCAGAACAACATTCCTTCAGCTTGGTTTGGGATTAGTTTGCTGTTCTTTTTCTAGTTCTTCCAGGTGTGCAGTTAGATCTTTAATTTTAGCTCTTTCTTCTTTTTTTATGTAAGAATTGAGTGTTATAAATTTCCCTCTCAGCACTGCCTTTTCTGTGTCCCAAAGGTTTTGATATGTTGTGTTATTGTTTTCATGCCTCTCAATATATTTACTGAATTCTCTCCCAATTTCTTCTGGACTCACTGATTAGTTAGTTATGAGTGTATTGTTTAATCTTCATGTATTGATGAATGTTTGGTAAGGTTGATTTTAAATGTTTGGAAATGAAAGGAAATGATGGTAACACCTTATAGTGAGTATAGTTAACACCACTCATTTAGAGATGTGATAGTGGCTGAAGGAAAGAGTCTAGGGTCATAACTGTCAATAGAATGAAAGTGAAAGGAAAAAGTCAGGTCTGTATAACATAGTGAACTCGGTAGTGGATGAGGAATGTGTTATTAGTACAAGTACAAGAATGTTCTTTAATGAACTGGAACAAAAGTATATCACTATTACAAGGTGTTAAAATATAGTGATATATGGAGCAAACATAACTAATAGAACTTGTGGACTATAGTTAATATTAAACTGTAATATTTTTTCATATATTGTAGTGAAGAGACTATATCAATGGTAAGGGTCAACAATGGTGGGGGACGGGATATGGGATTTTTTCTTTTTGGAGTAGTAAAAACGTTCTGACAGCACAATTCTGTGATTAGTTGAAAGTCATTGAGTTTACACTTTGGATGAATTGTACAAAACTTGGGACTTTATTACACAGTGAACCCTGTAGTGGAAGATAAATTGTGGTTAACAGAACACAAATGTAAGAACATTCTTTCATGAAGTATAACAAATCTACATTACTATTACATGCTGTTAATAATAGGGTGGTATACAGGAAAAATGCACCTAATGTAATCTATGGACTATATTTAGTAGTGATATTTTAATGTTCTGTGACCAATTGTAACAAAAGTACCGCCCACACTACACTAAATCAAAGTGTCAACAACAGGCTTATTTGAGAACTTTGTACTTTTTGCATTACTTTTCTGTAAACCTACACCGTTTCTAATTAAAACAAACAAACAAACGTGGGGCTGTATAACACAGAAAACACTGTTGTGGACCATGACTCTGGCTAATAGTACAAATATAAGAATTATCTTTCATGAACTAGAACATTTTAAATCACAATCACAAGGTGCTAATAATAGAGTGGTATATGGAAAAAATACACCTACTGCAAACTATGGGCAATTGTTAAAAGTAATATTTTAATATTCTTTTATCAATTGTAACAAAGTTATCACCCAAAGCTAAATGTCAATAATAGGGGGATATACAGGGTATGGGGTTTTTCTTTTTTGGGTAATGAATATGTTCTGAAATTGATCATGGTGGTGCATGAACAACTCTGATTATACTGAGAGCCAATGATTGTATACTTTGGATGTATCGCATAGTGTATGAATATATTTCAATAAAACTACTTTAAAAAGAGAAAGGAAGCAGGTAGTGTGACTGACTGCTCTCAAGTGCACTTCCATTCAATCTAAGTGGAAGCCAAATAAACCATAACATTTTTGTTAAAGAAATCAGTTGGCCATAAATGTGAAAGTTAATATCTGAGCTCTGAAATCATTCATACAAACCATTAGTTTGTACATTTGTCCTCATGCTAATACCTTCCTGTTTTAATTACTGTGACTTTGTAATTAGTTTTAAGATCAAGAAATATGAGTTCTCCAGCTTGATTATTCTTTTTCAAGATGGCTTTACCTATTTGGGACCCCTCACCTTATATATAAATTTGATGATTGGCTTTTCCATGTCTGCAAAGAAAGTTGTTAGAATTTTTATTGGGATTGCATTGAATCTATAAATCCCTTTGGGTATTATTGACATCTTAACAATACTTAGTCTTCCAATCTATTAATATGGAATGTCCTTCCATTAATTCAGTTCTTCTTTGACTGCTTTTTGGCAATGTTTTCTAGTTTTCTGTGTTCAATTCATATACATACTTGGTTAGATTTATTTCTGGATATTTTATTCTTTTCATTGATATTGTAAAAAGATTTGTTTTTCTTGATTTCTTCTAATTATTCATTCCTTATGTACAGAACCAGTACTGATTTAGGGATATAGCTTTTATACTCTGCCACTTTGCCGAATTTCTTTATTAGTTCTAGGAGCATTTTCAAGATTTTCTGTATATAGGATCATGCCACCTGCAAGTTGGTGACATTTTACTTCTTCCTTTCCAATTTGAATATCTTTTATTTATTTTTCTTGACTAATTGCACTTGCAAGAACTTATAGTACAGTGTTGAATAACAGTGGTTACAACGGGCATCCTTATCTTGTTCCAGATTTTAGAGAGAAAGCCTTGAATCTTTCACCATAAAATAGTATATTAGTGGTGGGCTTTCCATACGCCCCTTATTGTGATGAGGAAACTTCCTTCTATTCCTCATGTTCCAAGTGTTTTTTGTTTTTATTTTTTAATCAAGAAGGGTTGTTGGATTTTGTCTTTTTTTTCTGCAACAGTTAGTCGATCATTTTTTTTTTTACTCCTCCATTCTGTTAATGTGCTGTATAACATTAATTGATTTTCTTATGATGAACCAGCCTTGCACACGATGGATAAATCCCATTTTATCATGGTTTATAATTCCTTTAATGTGCTGTTTGATTTGGTTTGCTAGAATTTTGTTTAGGATTTTTTACATCTATAAGAGATATTGGTCTATAGTTTTCTTGTGGTAACTTTATCTGGCTTTGTTAAGAGATTGATGTTGGCCTCTTAGAATGCATTAGAGAGTGTTACCTCCACTTCAGGTTTTTTTTTGTTGCTGTTTTGTGTTTTTTTTTAAGAGGTTGAGTAGAATTGGTGTTAAGTCTTCTTGAATGATTTGTAAAATTCTTCTGTGAAGCCATCTGGTCCTGCGCTTCTTAGTAGAAGGTTTTTGATTACTGATTCCATCTCTATGCTAATGAGTAAACTGTTGAGATCCTCTATTTCTTCTTTCATCAATGCAGGCAGTTTATGTGTTTCTAAGAATTTCTCCATTTCATCTAGGTTACATATTTATTGGCATACAGGTGATCATGGTGTACTCTTATAATCCTTTTTATTTCAGTGGGTAATAATGTTCCCCTTCTCATTTCTGATTTTCATTGTTTCTGTCCTCTTTCTTCTTCAGTCTTCCTAATCATTTATAAATTTTATTGTTCTTTTCTCTATTTTTTTTTTGTTCTCTATCTCCTTTATCTCCACTCTAATTTTTGTTGTTTCCTTCCTCTTCTTTCTTTGGGTTTAGTTAGCGCTTTGTATTCTAGGTGGTCCAGTTTTGAGGCTAAGTCTCTGATTTGAAATCTTCTTTTTTATTGTAAGAATTTACAATAAATTTTACTTTTAGCCTTGCTTTTGCTGTATCCCATAACTTTTGATATGTTGTATTTTCATTTTAATTCACCTCAAGATATTTCCAAATTGCCTGTGATTTCTTCTTAAACCCATCAATTGTTTAAAAGTAAATTATTTAATTTCCACTAATTTGTTAATTTCTGTTTCTCCCTGTATTATTTATTTATAGCTTTGTTTCAATGTGATTGGAGAACATTCATTGTATAATTTCAATATTTTTTAATTTAATGAGACTTTTTGTGACCTAAGATATGGTCTACCCTGGAGAATGAGCCATGGGAACTTAAGAAGAATGTGTATTCTATTGTTGTTGGGTGAAGCATTCTATGTATGTCTGTTAGGTCTAGTTGGTTTAAAATATCATTCAGGTCTTCTATTTCCTTATTGATATCCTGTCTAGATGTTCTGTCCATTATTTAAAGTGGTATATTAAATCTCTTCCTATCATTGTAGAACCATCAACTTTTCCCTTCAAATCTGTCAGTATTTGCTTCATATATTTTGGGACTCTACTATTAGGTGAATATATATCTAAAATTGTTACATCTTTTTGTTGAATTGTCCCTTTTATCAGTATATAATGACTGTTTTTGTTCCTCATAACTGCTTTTGGTTTAAAGTCTATGTTATCTAATATTAGTATAGCTACCTCAGCTCTCTTTTGGTTACTACTTCATGGCATATATTATTTTTAAATCAGGGAATTTGAGGCCTAAATTTTATTATATAACTGTTTCATTAAAGGATAATTACCACCTCCTTCCCTAGTGAGGTATTCAAATAATTTTAAACCTAGTGCAAAACAAAGTTATAGAAGAGAGAAGAATTACAATAATTAAAGTTGGCTCTACTTTCTGCCAATATTATAAAACTGGTAGTTACTAATTATATATCATAAACAAATGGCTAAAGAAAAGCTTGCTTTTCAGAAGAGAGAGGAATGAGAAATTGAAATAAGACAATTGTAATAGAAACTAGTTAATCAGCCTCCTGCTAAACAGGAGGATTAGGATGATTTAGAGTGAACATTTTTAAGGTGGCTCAGTGCATCTCTGTGACATAAATGGTCGCTAATTAGGTACCTGGTGCTGCCAATAACTGATCCCAGGGTTTTGCAGATGTAAATTTACATGGAAGGCAAAAAACAAAACAAAACAATATTTCCACAAATCCCATGAATGATGCTTCATATTATGTTGTTGAATAAAAGGCAGGGGACTAGAGGAACTTCAATAGCTGTCTCAACATATAGAAAAATTGAAATAGATATAAATTAGCAATATACATATCCAGGAGCTCAAAAGAAAAAAAAGAAACACTAATATTGAACCACAGAATAGTGCTATTGTTTGCTGTCTCTTTCAAAATGCAGTCTTCTCTCTTGCTTCTTCTGAGATTTGCTTTAAACCTTGCTGCTATTCTTCAAGATGATATAGAATTATTTAATGAGTTCCTTATGTATTTGGCAAGGGGGAGCTCTAAATTACAGGAGGATAAGCAAGAGTTGTAGAGAATGAATCAAATATTTAAATATTGTCCTTTAGATGTCAGCCACTCTACTGGGCTTTAACAACAATAAGAATCAGCTAATACTTATGGTGTCTTTTATATGTGGCAAATATTGTGCTAAGGATAGTACATGGGTTGTATCTACCATCTCTACCACACCCTCTGAGGTAAATGCTGTTATTATACCCTGTTTTAGAGGAAGAAATAGGTATACAAAGTGATGGAACTTGCCCAAAGTCACACAGCTAATGTGTGACTAAGCCAAGATTGCGATTCAAGTTTGTCTAATGTCATAGTCATCCTTTAAAAATGAGACTTAAAAATGTGTTAATACATGTTCTTATGAATATCAATGTTTTGTTTTCCTTTGTACAAAGACAAGCAGACACGGAAGAATGCAAGAATGAACACAGCAAGAACAAGCAGAAAGGGGGGGGTATATGTAATTTAAATAAACAAATAAATAAATATTGTTGAGAAACATCTCTCTGTCCAGCAAAACTCCCTTTTATCTAACTTTTGAGGAATCTAAAGGAAATGTATTAATTCAGGTTTACTTTCCTCATAAATAATATCAGAATTCTTGCTAATTTTTCTTCATTGCATGGCCATTTCATAGTGTGATAGCATACCAAATAATTTGCATGAGGCCACCTATAAAATAAAACAAACTTGGAAATAAATGAGTGTAATAACCCTTATTCCAAAATACCAAAGTTATGTCAAGAACGAATTCCATTAATATATTAGGAGCAACCAATTTTTATTGAATATACTCTATATTCCAGGAACTGTGCTAAGTACATTAAGTGTTTTATCTTTTTTTATTCTGGCAACAATTCTGAGAATTAGATGTTAATACTCCATGTATATATGAAACTAGGCATGATGTTGGATACAAAAAATATTAAGCACAAGAATGAAAAGCCCAGCCTTGACTGAAGAAGGCTGGAGAGTAGAAAAATGAAAAAAATATATAAAAGTCTGCTACTACTGGGGATTTACTTTGATAAATAATTAATATGATGCACTTAAAATTTCTGAGTAATTATTACGGAAAATACTGGAAAAAAGATGAAATTAACATAAGAGTTGGGAAATTATAGCACCAGTGACACAATCAAAAAGAAGATGTTTAAAATGTGATATGTTAAATGTTTTATTACTGTGTATAATTGGTGGTGAATTATAGGTATATGGAGGCCACTTACTAGTTTAAGTCTGGAGAGGAAATCATTGCCAACTCAAGTTTACCAGGTATATATGTAGGTAAAAATTCCTGAATATCGTGAAACCATAGACACCAAATTCTATGACCTCACAGGGGATGTCCTCACGATCTTGTCATCTGAAATGGTAACAGCTGTTCTCTAAAATGGATGGCAATAATGAATAACTATGGATTGTAAGATCTGGAGGAGATACCAAGTAAGTGAAACAAATTTTGAGCAAGCATGCCAACATAAGTAAATGAATTTATTTATAAGGGTTATACATTTTACATACTAAGATTACATACAAAGGGGCAAAATAAGGCAAAATTTAAGATTTTGGTCCTTGGAATCAGTGTGCATAGGTTTAAAACTTGGGTCCTCATTATAATGCTGGGAAAGTTAAACAAACTCTCTGTTTCAGTATCCTTATTTTTAAAGTTGAGATTAAAATATACTCCACTTGAGCACTTGATATGAGGATTAAATTAGTGATATGGGTAAAGCATTTGGAACAATATTTATTGCATTCTGAATACCCAATAACTGCAAACTATTGTTCTGATTATAAAGCATTCAGAATAAAAATTTAAAATAAAATATGTACACAAATTTCTATAATTTATTTTCTTCCTATAACCCATTGAATCATCTCAGAAAGCCTACTGAAAGCTATTGTCCTGTGGCATCCAGGTAAGGACATGAAGGATGTTTACAGATTTCATAAGGATAGGCCTTCATACCAATATTTTATGGTCAGCACTGAAGCTAGGGAGAAAATTCATGCTTTATTATGTCATCTCAGGCCTGGTCAGGATAGTTTAATCAATAATAAACACAATTATTTGACAATGTCTTCAAAGCACTAGTCAAATGAAAAGTTTGCCAATAAATATTGGCAAAAATGAAACAAAATTATCATTATTTACTGATGATAAACTCTTCGGTTTGGATGTCAGAATGAACTGATAAAAAACAAGAGCAAACAAAAGGCTTCTGAAGGTTGTTGTTAAAAGAAAATATGTGTTAATATTTTTACTCTATAACAAGAACATATTGTCAGGAAACAAAATGTAGTAAGAAATCTCCATACACAAAAGCAACAAATACTTAAATTCAACAGGAGCAATCTTAATAAGAAAGTCATATCACCTATATAAAGAAAATATTAAAACGCTTCTATTGATGTAGGAGAATTCAAAATAAATGTAGGTACATATTTGTTATTGGAAAATTCAATACTATGAAGATAACAATATTCCAAACTTGCTACTTAATTTTATTGCAATTACATCTGAAAACCTAATGGATATTATAAGCATTTTGGGCCTAATAAAAGCATTCAAATGATATCTGTATGAGTAGGCATAAAAGAATGAACAGGAAATTTTTGAGAAACAAAAGTGATAGGAAATTATTCTCTCTGCCAGACTAAAAGATTTTATGAACCTATAGCAATTTACATGATGTTATAACTGTGCATGAAGAGATAGTTTAATTAAGTAGAATAGATAGTTCAGAAATGCACCTAATATGTATGGAAATTTAGTAACAAGTGAAAAAGGGTGATTTATGTTGGTTAGGCTAGGGTAGGTTCAAAGATAGTTATTTCCTGTTTATGTAAAAGTCCAAAGCAAAATAAAAAAGTCCAGTAGAGAACTTTCCTCCATGACCTTCTATCTTATGACTTCCCTGCGTTTTTGATCATTGGTTCTCAAAGTGTGGTACCTGACTGGCAGCATCCACATCACCTGTGGACTTGTTAGAAAGGCAAATACTGGGGCCCAGACTTGAATCAGAAGCTAAGACTGGTGTCTTATTAGAAGAGGTCAGGAAACAGAGAGTTACTCGGAGAAGGCCATGTGAAGGCAGAAGCACATTGGAGTGATGCAGCTACAAACTAAGGAATGTTAAGGATTATGGGGAACCACCAAGAGCTACAAAGAGGCAAGGAAGGATTCTTCCCTGGAGCCTTCACCGGGAGCATAGTATGGCAAACACTTCGATTTTGAACTTTTAGCCTCTAGAATTTTACAATAATAAATTTGTAAAGCTACCACCAAGTTTGTGGTAACTAGTTACCATAGCCCTAGCTATGGTATTAGATACATACAACTATTAAATACTCTGGCATTTAAATGGCATCCATCATGTCAGTTTACATGCCATAAACTTGAATTCAGTTGCATGAAAGCACCTAACTCTAAGGGAGACTGGGAAATATAATTTGAATCTAGTTGTGTGTCCTGGATGAAGAAATGAACATAAATTTGGGGGAAGAGTTATCAGTCATGCCATGATATTATTTCAGATTGTTGGGGAAAATATATGAGTCAATAAATAACGTTGAAACAACTGATTAGCTATTTAAAATAATTATTGTAATAATTACTATTGCTTCAAGAGGGCTTAGAACAAAAATATGCATGATTGATAAATATGAAAAAGACTGAGAAAACCTCATAACTGTAAGGGCTATGTAGAAAAGGGACTTTAAGGCTCTTGGCGAAGTGTAAATACAACTCTTCTGATGAGTAGTCAAATGCACAATAGCATATTCATTCTCTTAGCAATAATAAGTCTAGATATTTAGTCTAAAAAGATAAAGGTGCCCTACAATTGGGAAACTATTAACAAATTATTACACATATTTAAATATAATTCTCTAATTTCATTGACTTGATAATAGAAATACAAAGTTGTAGAAATGGAAAAACTGTTTACAACACTTTGGCATATGAAAATTATCTTTTGCAACAGCATGTTTAGCATATTGCATCCATGGAACATTTACTCTTTCTCCATATCTCTTTATCTATATAACTGCCCGGTTTTGCTTATACATATAGTGAAATAACTATTCACCAAAATATTGAAACAGAGTTCTATCCAGGTTGTGGTAGTTCATGTCAGTTGAAGTTTCCTTTGAATTGCTTTTCTGTATGGTTCAAAATTTTTCCAATGTATGCATAATTTGTCCAAAAAGCAATTATCAAGCTAGGTTTTTGTTTTGCTAATTTAAATAGCATTTGAGCTACACTATAAAAGTGGTATCCATTGGCATATCACAGATGTTTGCTATGCTCAAAGTACAGCTTTCCCTAGGCCTTAGAGTAGCTGGCAGAAGTTTTGTCTGGCTTGGCTAGGACTACCTGTGTCCCTTAACATGGTCACCTTAGGTTGACTTTACTTCATCAATCAGGACCTGTCAGAGTACAAGCCCAACAATATGGATTCTAGTGGCATTCCTTCAGTTCTTCTCATGAAAGAAAAATCAGCACATGCTGGTCCAACATCATAAGCTGAGGACAGACAAGAGTTTTTACCTTTTGGAGGCTTATTTCTTCCGTGAAATGCAGGAAAAACCTACTTTGAAAATGTTCTATAGAGGTACTGGAAGAGCTCTATTCCAGATTCCCAAAGAGCACAGGTCATCAGCTTAAAAGAACTTGGGCAGGGGCACCTGGCTAGTGCAGTCTACAGGTTGACCAAATGGCTATCTTCTCATACATCTGCTATATCTATACATTCTATTATGTGCCATCGTAGTGGCATGTAACCCAGCTTCAGGGTGGCTTTCTAATAATGTATAAATACTCTGAAAATTGGAGCTTCTTAATTGGTTTGATATATTTGATGTAAAAATTCCATTGAATTTGAAATCAATTTGCACTTTCACAAGAACTTTCGACATTATATGTGTCATGAAAGCAAAGGCAGAGCTGTTAGATTCTTTTAAAAGAATTTCTAATGATCTAAATTTTTCAATGGTTATAAAAAGGGTATTAAATATTTTATCACCTTTCTGTGTGAGAAAAGTTTCTCCTTGATGATAACTTTCAAGAATTGGAAGAGATCATCTTAAAATCTTTATTAGAAATTTCTTGTGAAGATTTTAAGTATAAAATCTTATCTAAAAAATTTATGTGAACAGAAACAAGTTCCAATTTCTTTCTTAAATATTTTATTTGTGTTATAAAATATATTATTTAATAGTTTTCATATTTCTTCATGATTTATGTTCTGGTAATTATTAATGTGAATAAAACTTTTTTATGCAAACCTCATAAGAAACCCCCATATTTCCTTGAGTTATTCCAAGTATATTTAAAAATAGTGTAACTATATTTCTCTGAGGGACAATGTGGCAGACAGGCTCCGAAGTAACCCCAAATGATCCACAATTTTGGTATTTATATCCATGTATAATCCTCTCCTCTTAGGTGTGGGCACTAACTGTGAGGTGTTTCTAATCAATTGAATAAGGCAAAGGATATGCAAAGTTGATGGGGTGTCATTCCTGTGATTGTGTTAAGTTACATAAAACTCTATCTTGCTAACAAATTTGCTCTAAAGGGCCTCTTTTCTGGCTTGATGATTGTCCATATTGAGACAGTTGGATAGCAAAGAACCATATGCAGCTTCTAGGAACTGCACGCAGTATTAGGGAATGGCAAGTGGCCTCTAGAATCTGTGGGTGTCTTCTTGGATCTGAGGGTATCCAGCAGACAGCCAGCAAGAAGGCAGACCCTTAGTCTAACCAGCATAAGTAAATTAATTTTGTTGACAACTTTGGAAATGGATTTTTTCAACTGAGCTTCCGGTTAAGAATGTATTCTTGTGATACACTGAGCAGAGAACTCAACTAAGCTAAAATGAGATGATAAATGTATATTGTTCTGAGATACTCTTTGTGGTAATTTGTTATACAGCAATAGAAAACTAACAACGCAGTATTGTGAATATGGTTGGAAAGAACTGCACTAGATAAAACTTAGTTGCCCACAGACAAACCATATTCCTAAATACCAACTTTATTGAGTTGTTTCTTGTTATATGGGAACTTCAGCAATGTACAATGCAATGTGCATCCAAACATTTGTTAGTATCCCTAAGGATTGTATTTCACGAGCCCACGCATCAGTCTTGCCTGCTCTTTTTAATTGATCTCTGTTGTTCAATGTCCTATCACTCTTTCTGCCATGAAAATGTCCTTTGGTACAAATACTTCTGTTTCATCTCAGCTGCCCTTTACTTCTCTGAGTGCTGTCAGTACTATAACTGCAGGTTTTGCTATTCTCAAGTGCAGATTACTGAAGATTACTGCAAATTTAAGAAGCATGTTTTCTAAATTGAGGTGTAAGGAACAAATAATCTCTCACTAAGTATGAAGCAGGATAACATGGGTTGTTATATTTAGATAAAAAGATGTCACAACCTAGCTCCTCTGGCTCTTTAAGATTTAAGAAAATAATGATATTGTTATTTTAGTTGATATTTACATACTCTTTGTTTTTTGTACATAGGCCACAGTTGAGATGATTGGGAGGGAATCAGTTTTCAGGCATCATGCTTTTGAGCAGTGGTTCTCAATTTGTGTGTGGAGACCATTTAGAATCCCTGAGATCCTTTCAGGAGCTATGTCTGAGCTCTAGTTTCTCAGGCATAGACTCTCCAATGCCTTAACAAAGTTAGAGAATTTTCTTTTGAATTCAACATGCCAAACAGATTCACATATATGTTCTGGATGAGCGTGGATCTGTATCACCAAAGAATAACAGTGTTTCAAAGGCAGATATCATCTTGTCCAACCCCATCATGTCATGTTTTCATCTAGCGAACTAATTCCAAATCTCTACTTCTATTTTTTTCTGAACTCCAGTGTTTGAGAAAGGATAAACTGTGCTAAAATTTTGTTATATGTATAAATTGTTTCCCTACATTTTTATTTTCCCTATTCATTCCATTTGCCATTATCTCCATTTAGTCTTTTGAATATTCTTCTACTCTGTACACAGTATTTCTTCTCTCTTAACCTGTTCTTAGGTTAGGGTATAATAACCATTAAATTTATAGTAAATTTGTATCATGAATTCCTCTCTCCAACAGTTGTTGCCTTCCTTCACTAGCAGTTGGGGGAATGGATGATTTAGACTAAAACAATTTTAGGGGACATTCCTGTTGACCTGAAATTGTAAAAGTGACATCCTTTCTTACCCTTTCTGTGCTTAAGGTTGTCTCAAATCTCACTAGACCAATATTTTTGTTTATTGAGAACCCAAGGCCTTATCCTATTTTAATCCTGCGGCATTTGACAATGTTGAATACTTCCATTATTCCGTTGGCTTCTGTGATATAGTAGTTCTACTTCCAGCTACTAATTCTTAGTTCCTTTGTGGAAATTTTTCCTCTTTTTCAAATTTATTACTCAAGAACCTATGTTTAACCCTATTCTCTTATTTTTCACTTTTTCATGTTAATCACTTCTACCCTGCCTATAACTAAGACATCTTTAAGATCTCACAACTATTGGATATCTATGTATGATTGAAATTTCCAATAATATCCTGAACTCAACATATCTAGTACTGAATGCAACCCAGTAATTCTACTTCTGGGTATGAACTTTACAAGTATGCTTTCATATCTGGCCTTTACCAGTACTGTTCTCTTGCCTGCGGTGCTTTTTGAACATCATCTAATTATTTCCTACTTGTCTTTCAGGTCTCATTTTAGAAATTAATTCCTCTAAAGCATCTTGATGCTGTACCACTGGGTTATTTACAGTTCTTATCCACTTTTATGAAATAATTGTCCCTTTATATTCTTTATCATCCACTGATTTGTAAAATACTTAAGGTAGGTACATGGAAAACACTTTTAAAAATGTGTTTAAAGAGTGGGTGCTTAGCTATATAATTTAGTAAGAGCCATAATTTCTGATTTTAGAGATAAAATATATTGCAGTTTTATTTAATTCCTTATATTTACCTTTGGCAATTGAATATTAATATATAATGTAAAATTGTCCTAGTTAACACCTTGAATTTTTGGAAATATCAGAAAGTGATCACAAGTCTTGGAGATAACTATATCCAATGCTTTTCCAAAATATCAGGCTGTTTTATATCAGAGTCAGGCAGTGGACAAATATGCTTTAATCCTTTAGTACTGTCCTCATTTTTTAGGAGTGCAAATTAAATTATTTAAGCTGCATCCTCTAATCTAACAGGGAAGAAAATGCAATATGCTTCAATAAAATGATATAAGACTCTTCTTGAAGGATGCAACTGAAACATGTATTTTAGTTGCTCTTTTATATTTATCATGTAGGGTGAGGAAAACTATTTTGAATATCTGCCTGAAAGTATTTTTTTTCTAGCTCAGGAATTTACATTTTTAAGATACAGCTTTATTTATCTACATTACTTTCCTTCAATTAGCTATCATTTCATTTCTTCCAAGTATTCCCTTATTCACTACCCAATATCACAGTGAAAGCTATTTCATATCATACTCATAGAAACTTACTTTATATTCATAACTATGTAAAATTGTCATCTGTTGAGTAGATAGATTCACACACAATAAAATCTTTCTTTCCACCAGGCTGTTCCTTTAGTATATTCTTGCTAAAGATATTCAAAGATATATTTCAGACTAGAAGATGTGAAATGTGTTAATTAAAACAGTTTTGTTCCTTTTTAAAGTCTACTTTCAGCTACATTTTATTTTTACCAAAAGGGATTGCACTCCTTTGCCCCAAAATGTAAAACCATTAATTATATGTTGTCATCATAGTAGAATATACAACAGTTAATACTTTCAGCAAGGAGTAAGTGCCAGTTCACATTATGATAAAATTATGCTCAACCTTTCTTATCACTTTACTCAGTGAGAGCCTTTCTATGTTATTAAAGAAATTAATTTATTGCTTGTGATACCTGCAGAATTGATAATCTTGGTGATTGATGTGGAGTAACCCAATCATAGGACCAATGAATTGGCATTCAGATATCTCGATAACTCATTTTACTCTCTCCAGACCTCAAACTACTCACAAACTTTGTACCGCATTGCCATATGAGGGAATATCTGCTAAGAATTTAATATCTTGAGCAAAGTAAATGAAAAGAAGGAAGAAATCCGTAATATGTATGTGAGTGAGTTGCTTCAGTATTGAATAGATTTCCCCTTTCAATGTAATATTGAAAGAATTCTTGTCTCTTTAATCATTTTTTAACTCTTTTGCCTAAAAATTGTCCTCTTCTGCTTTCCATAATACAACATGATGTGTAAGCTTGTTTTCAAAGATTCATTTAATTTATATTTGAAAAATATAGGGAACGGATATGTGCAGGATAGGGTTGTGATGAATAAGTTATTGTCATCTATGTGTCAATCTACTAATGGAAATAAGACGTACCCATTAAACCAGTCAATATGCAGATTCTGAAAAAAACTATTGCAGTGAACAAAGAAAAATGCTGTTGAATTTAGGTAGAAACATTTTCGTCCTGTTGGGTAGTTCCATGAAGACTTCCTTGAAATGAAGATCCACAATAAATGGATTGGATGTTTTACAAGGAGAAATATAAAGATAGAAAACATTTAAGGGTGAAGAGCATAAATAAATGATTCAAGTAAAATAGTGTGGGCAAACTCAAAGAATTACGAAAAATGCACTTGTTTAAAGACAAATGAATGGACATTAAAGATGCCAAGGGAGGTTGAAAAGATGTCAAATGGAACCTAGAATTTTTAGTTTGGGCTCTAATTGGTAAACATATGTCAAGTAATAAAGTTTTAGAAAAAGTAGGTAGAGTCAAAATTGTTCTGTATATAGTGGAGTATATTACAAGAAGTATAAGGCTGGAAAGTTAGGTCTCTTTGTTGGTAGACTATGTTTCATTTTAATTAGGTGGATGAAATTAGGTACATTATTTAATCTTCCTGGAACTCCATTTTATACACAATCAAATGAAAGTGTTAGACTGGAGAGCAGTTAAGATCCATTTTATTACTCTTCAAATACTGGATGCACTTGTGGCATATAGAATGGATTTATGGATGAAGAGATTGCAAAGAGAGAGAGCAGAAGCAGAGTATCCCAGGTCAAATGAAAGCAAGATCTTCATAAGGGAATGGTAAAAATGATAGAAAGAAGAATTAATGAGATAAAATAGAAAAAGCCACAAATTCTTTGAAGCTTTATCTTTTAAAAAGTAGAGTATTCTGCCCCATTACTTAAACCTAGACTAGCCTCATGACTCTTTTTTAAACAGTAGAATGCATTAGAGTGGGTTGTGCAACTTACAAGCCAGGGCCTCAAGAGGCCTTGTAGCTACCCCTCTTGGGCTCTGGAACATAGATTCCATGTGAATAGCCTGAGCTAGCCTGAGATGCAATGAGATACATGGAAAATTAAATGTCAGCATCTAAATTCACCAAGTTTAAAAGATTCAGCATTTTTAAAATGTATATATTTTTAAAAATCACATATATGTACCATTTTTCTAAGAACTTCCTCTGATAGAGTTAAATACTACATTCTCTGTGTTCTTATGGTGTTTGACACTTTTTATTCCACGTACTATCCAACTCTATACAATTTTGGATTCTGATTATCTTTACATATGTCTTTCTCATTTGCCAAAGGAATGATGGTCAAAATTTCAGTCTTTGAAATAAGACAGTGATGGATGCAAAATACATCTCCTATAAACACTATCTTTTGGGACGTAGGCAAATCACTTAATTTCTCTGAGCCCCAATTGTCTGAATGAGAAATATATCACTATGTTTTATTAGACATCTACTATGGGCTAGGCACTTTGCTTTGTGCTCCTCAGGTATATTAATTTAAACTTCATGGTAATGAGCCAGGATGCTAAATTATCATTAATTTGACAGATCAGAAAATTGAGTCTTAGAGAAGATAAGTAAATTGCCCAAGGTCCCACATTTACTAGGTAGTTGTGACAGTTTGAGATTATTTTTGTGAATCCCCAAAGAGAAAGATTATGTTGGCAAACAAATCTATTCCTTTAGGTGTGATACACTTTGATTATATTGAATTCAACTGAGATGTCTTATTAAATTACCTATTAAGTTTAGGGTTTGGATTTGACCACATCAATAAGGTATGACTCAGGTTGAGTCCCTGCCTCCTTGGTGGGCCAATATAAATGAACATAGACACAAGAAGACACAGGGGAAGAGAGAGAGCTCTGTCATTTTTGATCCTGGGACCCTGGGAAGAGATGAGCCATTTGCCTGATGGTTTGCAGGTGAGAGACCAGAAGTCCTATGCCAGCCTACAGCTGAGATTGGGAAGAAGCTGGGTCCACTGAGGCTTAAGAGGAAGTAGAAGCCCAGGAAGGAGAGACCAGGCAGGGATCAGTGATCATCTTGTTTCAACATGTGGCAACTGACTTTGGTGAAGAAACAACCTTGAGTTGGATTCTTTAGGGCCTTGTAACTGTAAGCTTTTTCCACAAATACATACCCTTTATAAAAGCCAACATATTTCTGCTACTTTGCATCAGCACTCCTTTGGCAGACAAATACAATAGTGAAATTGACGTTTCCTTTGAAACTTTAAACCCAGGTTTTCCTGCCTCAAAAATCATGCTTTAATGACTGTACTGTACTACTAACTATCTACAATCCCAAGTACCTGTTAGGGTTGTTTCGAGTATTATTTGCATAAGATTGCCTGTACAATCTGACTTGTAGTAGAAACTCAAAAGTTCTAAATAAAATTAGCTCATATTAAAAGCATTTAGCATATTGTCAAGCATAAATTGTACACTAAACAAATTTTATTTCTTTAATCTTTCTATTTAATAACATGTGAGATCTCTTCAATGCCTCATAATATATTTTAGGCATTTAGCCCCAAGAGCAACACTCCCCAGGAGAGCATTCTGCCATGATGGAAATGTTTTCTATCAGTACTTTCCAATATAGTGGTCACTAGCCACATGTAACTACTGAGCACTGGACGTGTGGCTAGTGTGATAGAGGAACATGATGGTATAATGCAGCGGTTCTTAAGCAGGGGTCCACAGACCCCCAAAGGGACTATGGAAAGATTTCAGGGGGTCTGAGATCTTGAATTGAAAAAAAATCAACTCGTTTTCTTTATTTTCTCCGACCTCTAACTGAAATCTAGCATTTCCTTCACTTATGAATGTTTACAATAAATAAATTTTAGTAGTGCTCATTTCACCTGACTGGCAAAGGGATCCGTGGAACAAAAAAGGTTAAGAACCGCTGTACAATATAATTTCATTCCCTATGTTTATAGGATAAGTGGTGTAAAATAGGGCAAAAATATTCTTCAATAGGAAAATCTGTATACAGCAGAAGGCAGTCTAAATGACTATTTTGATGGAACTATCTCAAGTACATCTTAATGGATAACACCAACCTCAACTTGGTTGTGAAAACCAGAATGCTGGGAACGACTTTCCACCAGGCAATGAATTACTCCATCGTTCCTCCTCTCCTCGGGTGCACTATTATCACCCTGCTATACATTATCATTTATGGATCCTGAATGAATATAATTGAGAACTCCAAACTGCTTTCCCACATCCACTCTCTTCCAACAGTGGTTTATGATATAGCCAGGATTTATGACCAAATGTAACCCCTCTCGGCTCCTCAGAAGTATCAAACTCCCAGACCCAATTAGACCCATTCATCATAGTCCTCTATCCCCTCCACCAGTACCCCAGGGAAATCTGCTATTGTGGAAGTTGTGACCTAGCAGAGCATTTATAGGAATATGTGATTTCTGCAAAAGAGCAAATCACCCTAGCTTTAGTTTCCTGGCTTCTGAATTAAATCCATGCATTGGGTTGACTTAAACCATGGAATTTCATTGTCTTATGGTTTGGAGACCAGGAGAGATCTAAAATCAAGGTGTCATAACACAATGCTTTCTCCCAGGTCTTCTGGTGCCAGCTGCCAGCTGCCAGCAATCCTTGGTCCTTGGCTTTTCTGTCACTGGCAATACATACTATGGCCTATCCTGGCTTTTAGCTTCTCTTCTGTTTCACTGACTTTCAGCTTCTGGCTGCTTCCTGTGGCTTTCTTTCTCTCCATGGTCTTCTCTCTAAGGCCTTTGGTAATAAGATTAAGACTAATCCTGATTGAGTTGGTACATCTTTAACTGAAGTAACCTCATCAAATTGTCCTATTTAAAATGGGTTCACACCCACAGGAATATATTAAGTATAAGAACATGTTAATATGGGGTACATAGCTCCAAGCCACCACACATCTATAAAAAAAGTGAGAATAAAATAGATAGTGATGATATAACTAAATCTCTTTATTCCTTTTAGGTGGATTGTGCAAAGTACTTAGTAGAGATACAAAGGTTTAATTCACCATAGCATTACCCTTTGCTTGTTCATCTTTCATAGCTCAGTTCCATGTCACATTCTCAATGAAACTTTTCCCAGTCTTTCAAATTAAGTCTCTACCTTTATTTAGAATTCTCAGAATTTTTAATGTGCTCATTTGCACTGAGAATTTATGAGAGTGCTGTTACATGCATTGTTTCTCATAATCTGTGATCACAAAACAATTTGTTTCCAAAGTAGTCTATAAGATTAATGATCCAAGAAATACAGTTTGAGAAATTCTGTTTTATGATAATTAGATACCTGAGCAAATTGCTGACGTGACCTTAGTTACATTATCAGCAACATTATATCTATTTATTATTTGGTGTGTTAGTCAGGATAGGCTAGAATAGGACACAGTAACAATAAGCCCAAGTGTTTTATTCACTCAAATTCTGATGAGAGTTTATACAACTTTCCACAGTTTCTGTCTTCTCAGCAGCAGCTCAATAACTTAGACATTACCGTATAAGCATAGGAATTTTCCTAAAATTTCTGTGGAACGGTAAGAGAGAAGAGAGACACAGCAACAATTAAAAGCTTTATCCTGGAAGTGACACATATCACTTCTACTCACAGACCATTTAGTAGAAAATAGCATGTAGACTTTCCGAACTTCAAAGGATTTAGGAAGTTTGTTTTTCTATGCGCCCAAGTAGAAGAGATGTAGTTATCAGTAGTAATATATGTGGTACTATAATGATCAGCTCTTACCTAGATGTCCATTTCAAATGTTTAGCTCAAAGGACAAAGATAAAGTTCAAATTTAATCTTATACCTATCTTAATGCTTTACAAGATAATATGTCCACATTTTATTAATTATGCTCAATGATTTTCTCCCTTTCACAGCTAAGGACAATGTGAAAGAGAGTGAAATAACTGCCGTTGACTCAGGTCTCTGTTTACCACATTTACCAGCCTCTGAAATCTTCATTTTTACTGGCACATAGTTGCTTGCATATAGGAATAATTTACAGCAGGATGATAGCGCCAACTCCAAAATATTTGAGTATTGATAGACCAGTATTTAGTCATAACCAGGTATTAAAATTTTAATACAAAAATCTTCTCTAGATGCTCAGGCAAAATAGAGTAATGAGAAGATAGAAAGCTTGTTTCATATAAATCTGATATTAAAGACAGTTTTATAATATAGTAAAATTATTATACAATATAATAAAAGTACAACTGTGGAGATTATACTACTTTCTAAACGCAGTATTTCCTTAATGCTAAGACATCATTGTTTTATAATTCATCATAGATTTAACAACAAAAAGAACCAGTTCACAATAAATGTATCTATAAAAACCATACCTATTTCAGAAATTCCAAATGCAAAAGTAATGTAAATTTCAGAGTATAGAAAGTGCAATCATCTGAATTTAGCTTTCATGCAAAATATTTTCCTAGTTGTATTCTATTTTTGCATGCACTTTTAGACCCATGTTACTGGACAATGTACCAAATAGGAAGGGAGAAAGGAGATCAGCATATATTAACCACAATGGGCTAGAAGATTTTCACCAACTTGATCCTTGCAACTACCCCATGAGGTAAGCTCCATTTTTAACTTTATTTTTCAAAAGAAGAAATAGAATTGCAGAGAATGAGTCATTTTCCCAATTTCACATAGAATGTAAGTGGTAGTGCCAGGAATTTAACCCAGTTCAGAATAACCCTGTAAACTGTGCTCTGTGCTCTTTCCATTAACCAGGCAAAATGATGGCAATTTGCAAGAAATACCTTGCATGTTTATATAGACTATATGGTAGTACTCCCACAGACCACTGCCCTGTCACTTACTGATTGTGAAGGCAGGTATGTGTGTACTCATATATTCAGTCAGAATATTCTTATTCAAACCAATTTGTTTGACAAAAGTTCTAGGGTGAAAATGTTAAAAACCAGCAGTATGTTTAGGTCAAAGGGTAATTATAGTGGGAGATTAGTTTAGTCACATCAGAGAGAGTTCACAGAACGTTTGTATATTGTCAGCTGCAATATTTTCTACTCACTAATGGGAATCCAGCCTCCTAATAAATAAATAAATAAATATAAAATAACATCCCATCAGAGGAAATAATAATGTTCTTTTTGGTTGGAGGGGATTTATGATTCATTTCTTTCCATTGTAGGATTAAAATCTAAAAATCCTTTTTCTTTTCTTATATTTTAAAACAGAATTTCACAACTAATCCCATCTGCCCCTGCATCGTCGTCCAATTCAGATGTGATCTGGGGAAGTATGCGCCTGGGCTGAGATGTAACTCGGACTGAAATGATGCCTGAGAAAATGGTCAAAATTTCCCTATGGTGCTTTCATTAGGATATTGGCTCAGAAGCACTGACAGTGTTAAAGCCCACTCAAACAATGCTTGCTATTTAAGTTAAATAGTGGGCAATTGACCTGATTAGCAAGGAAAGGACAGGAAACAATCATCTCAGGATTTTAAACTCATAACTGAGTTGTAAAAACCTGACCTCAGAAATCTGTTTAATATCAATTATGACTTTATGTATGTATAGATGTCTATGTGGTCAACAAAGCTTTCTATATCATCAATTTACCAAGCTGCTAATTACTACTTCTCCAACAATTCTACATTTCTTCAAGAAAGGGATACCTGTTTCCTATATTTTCTGTTCTTCCTTTAATGCCATCTGTTATGGTTAATTTCAAGTGTCAACTTGGCTAGGCTATGGTGTCCAGCTGTTTAGTCAAGCAAGCACTGGCCTGATTGTTACTGTGAGGGCATTTCATGGATGAATTTGCATCTATAGTCAGTCCATTGCATCTATGGTTGATTGCAGCTACAATCAACAAGGGAGATTGCCCTCAGCAATGATGGAAGTCTCCTCATCCAATCAATTGGAGGTCTTAAAGCTGGAATGAAAATTTCAGAAATCAGGAGGGAGAACTCCTGCCTCTATTTCAGCCAGCTGCTTTTCCTGGGGAATTCACCTTACCTCCATTGAGTTTCCAACTTGTGGCCTGTCCTACAGAATTAGGAATTGCCAATCCATCTGGTAGTGTGAGACAGTTTCTATAATAAATATCTTATCTAGATCTAAATCTAAATCTATCTGTATCTCTATATCTATATCTCTATATATCTCTGTTGATATAGACATCCTGTCAATTCTGTCAGGAGAACCCTGAGTAAGGTGTCATCAGAAAGAAATTTAAGACCCTTGAAATCATACTGTAGCTTTTTCCTTGCCTTCTTGAATACCATATATGACTCTGGAAAACTCAACAAGTTAGGTGAAGTTCTTTACGTATTCTATTTTCTCTTGGTACCAGGGGAACAAACTTCATCACTGTTATTAAAATTTACTTTAAATATCTTATCAATATATTGGGCTTCCCAACTAGGCATTCAGCTTCACAAGAAGTGATTGAAAGGGAAAGTCTAGGGTCATGTATATTACTAGAAGGAAAGCTAAAAAATGCAACATGGGACTGTATAGCATAGTGAAACCTCATGTGAAATATGAATATGGGTAACATTGCATATATAAGACTGTTTTTCTTTGAAATTGAACATATATATGTTAATGTTACAAGGTGTTAATATTGGGCAAAAATACAACCAAAACAAACTATGGACAGTAGTATATAGTAATATATTGTAATCTTCCAGTAAAGGTAAAAAAGGAACTATACTAAGAGAAAGAAACTAGTCACAGGGACCACATATTGCTTGACTCCATCTATGCAAAATATAAATATAAATACAAATAAACTAGAGAGACAGAAGCGGAATAGCAGCAATGTACAGTGGGGGGAGCATTGAGAGATAGAGAGATGATGCGTTTTTGTTTGCCTGTTTTTGTATTTTATTATTATTGGAATAATGAAAATGCTCTAATAATGATTGAATTGATGAATGCACAACTATATGACATTACCAGATACCATTGATTGTACACTTTGGATGGATTGTATGCTTTATTAGTATAATCAATAAAACTGATTTGTTTTAAAAAAAAAGGAAAGAC
>PVKH010001182.1:0-31756 GCA_004027955.1 Chaetophractus vellerosus | reverse complement strand
GAGCATTTTCTCTCTGATGGAGCACCTCCTTCCTGATGGAGCACCTCCTCCCTGCTGGAGCACTTTCTCTCTGATGGAGCACTTCCTCCCTGATGGAGCATCTCCTCCCTGATGGAGCATTTTCTCTCTGATGGAGCACCTCCTTCCTGATGGAGCACCTTCTCCCTGCTGGAGCACTTTTTCTCTGATGGATGGAGCACCTTTTTCCTGATGGAGCACCTTCTCCCTGATGGAGCATTTCCTCTCTCTGGAAGTTCTACAATGGGAGGGGCCACATTGCTCTTTTTCACTGCTCTGTTCTTCTATTTCCTGGCATAGAGTGATGCTTATATTTGTTGAATATTTGTAGGAAAGACAGACATACAAGCAAATAATTACTATGAAATTACTTTGTGCCCAGTGGTGACAGGTAAGACAAGAAGAAGAGGTCAAAGCATGAAGAAACTGCTACCTCCTTTTTAGAGACCTGGGACTTGGTTGGACCCTCCTCATGCCCAGGTGTCTCCACTGGCCCATGTTATTTAGTGTCTGAGTTTCTAACTTTAAGAAAATGTGATTTCACATCTCCAAAAAGTTTCATTTCATTTGAAATAACTTGTGCTCTAATTTTAAGTTCATCTTTAAAACTTTTTAAACACTACTTTGAAAAATCTTGCTTTGAAAACTGTTTTTTTTTTCTCTTATTTACCACTCGTAGGTAGAATACTGCTCACCAATGTGGCTATTTGCTACACATTTTTGTAAAGTAGGACCATATCCTTTATTTAATTTAACCTTTTAAAATTTTTGGATAAAAAATACTTTTTCTTCCAAAGAGTTTTACTCTAAAGAGAAAAAGGAACTGGGTTTCTTTTTTAAATTATTATGAATAGCAATCAGAAAGCTATGCTACCTTCTTCAAAGTCTTCTAAGCAGGCCTGAATTATCACCATTTTCCTCCCCCCCAAAAAATGACCATAAGACAAACTGAAGCAAATTTCCATCTAGTCGTGATATATAGTTACATTTAGTATTCCCAGGTTATAATTACCAGACTGTTAACCAAACCTTATGGGGTGAGAGGAACAGGAAGAGGTGAAAGAAGTGTGAAAAAAATTAACTTAGTATGCCAAAGGCCAAAAAAGTCCTCCTGAACTATATATCACATAGAAGAAATAATTTTCTTGTATAATAAAAATGTCTAAGTCTTTCTAAACTTTCTAGGCTATCCATGTCATTCTATCTCAAGAAAGGAAAGCCTTTATGCATTATCTTTCTTTAGTGAGTGGAATTATGCAGGTTGCTTTACATTTTCTCCTCATTTTACTAAAGAGTAGGGTAACAAAAGAATACTCAAGCTTAGTAGACTGTCATGTTTTTGGTATCAGAATATCAGCCATCAGGATCAATCTATCAGTAAGAAACAGGCTGAAAAAGTCCCCTGACACCAGATTACCCCAAAGATTTATAGGGGTTCGTCCATTCATTTATTCATTCATTCATTTTTATTTATTCAACAAATATCTGCCCAAAGGCTACCCTATAATGTCAGGCATTGTGTATACAAAGGCAAATAAGGAAAAGTCCCTCCCTTCTAGGCGTTACAGTATTGTATGGAGATGCTAAAAGCACATAGGACGGGGACTCCGATGAGACAGGGGCCAGGAAAGTGTCCCTGGGAGCACCTGGGATGGCTGGAGTCTACATGAACCCTCTTCACACACCTCTTTCCTGGAGAAGTGAAAAAAAAATGTGCTATTCCACAGAGCTGTCACTTTGATACAATTTACTTTAACATACTCATTGAGAATCTAATCATAATTAGATTCTTCTGTTTAATTATAAAAGGCCTGCTACAAATGCAGATTTGTATGGGGCACAAAGGAAGTAACAAAGAACCCCGAAAAGAATTTGTTTATATTCATAATTTGTTTATATTCATTCAGGAAGAGGGCAGGGATGTTAAAAGATGAGCTTAGGTTCTGAATGCCCAGAGGCTACCTGTAAAAAAGGTAACCAAAACATGAAACGGTGATGAACATGGAGGTGGACATTTAACAAGAATGGATTTTCCTCTCACACTTCTGGTATTTCCATTTGGGTGGAGGTTGAAAGGAAAAAAAAAAGAGAAAGAAAGAGAAGAAAAATTTTCTCACAATGTTTTGCAACTTCTGCTTCCGGACTCATCCAGAACCCAGAAGTAGCAAAAAAGTAAAAACTGAAAACATTGCTGTTGTTGTTGTTGTTGTTTTAAATGACAATTGATATCTATCCACAAAACTGAGTGTACTTAATTCAGGTATGTTTGGGATTTTTGGTGAATACCTGTAATGAATCTATTTTTATTTAAAAATGAAAAAAAGGTTTATTTTTAAAGCAACACCCTTTATCTTTGCTTGGGGAAAAATTAAAATATACATTATTTGAGTCCAGTAAAAATACAAAATATTGTGGCTTATAAGTGTTGGAATTTTTTAAAGGAATAAATCTAAAGCACCAGTAATCTGATGGCAGTATTCAATGTCAGAAAAAGTTCTTTTCCCCATTAACACTTTACCAACTGGTAAACATGGAAAAAACTAATTTTCTGAAAGATTAATTATCACCACTGTGCTTAGCAGGAAGACCCAGCTGTTTTTCTCTGCTCTATTAACCAAATGTGTTGGACTTTAATATAAAATTTGCTTTACAGGAAAATAAGTCTAGATATTCAGTCTAGAGCTGTATACACATATATTCAATATGTGCAAACATTTCTTCATTCCATCACATGGTGGAGTTAAAATCTTCTAAAACATAAGAAATAGATCTTCCCATTTACCCCCAAAATGATTTTTTTCTCTAATTTAGTCCCCTTGGCTAATGTCCTTTACTGCTACTCCCTGAAGAAGTCTGCCTACTCTAACAAGTTTTAGTCACAGGATGTGGCTGCCTCCATTTTTATCTCCATCTGGCAGAACATAACCAACTATCTGAGCTCCTAGGGCTCTCAGCTCCCACTTTATAATAGCTAAACTTTCCCTACCCCCATCCCACCCTCATGATGTTCATTTCTCGTAAAACCACAAGTCAGTAAACTTCCTCTGGGAACTTGCAGCAATGCAAGATGAACAAAGGGACCCAGCAGTGTGTGCAGCCACATCCATCACCCCAGCTCTCTGGTCTAGCAGCCATTGCCAGCCAAGGTTTCTAACATCCCTTGGTAGCTTCTACACTGTGTACTGTTTCCTCATCAGGCCCTCATCTTCTACCGGCAGGTGTCTGGATCCAGTAAAAAAGAATAGGGGTAGGAGAGAGAGAAAAGGGACCAGCATCCTTTAATTTGAAAATTGTGGGTAGTAGAGGTCTATTGCTTGCATATGTAAAAGATGAAAACACATCTATGACTTTTTTACTACAGAACACTTCATTGGTTCTAGCAAATCTGACCAAAACCACTGCCCTACAGAGTTCAAATGGTCTTAAAAAGGAACGTGGCATAGTGAACACCAGTGAATTGATGTGACTTCCTATTAATTTATGAAAACAATGACCAAAGCTTTTGTTTGGCACAACTAATAAATACATAGATAATTCTTACATTTAAAAAAATCGATGCCCACTCAGTGTGTATATATTTTATATTGTTTTGATAAGTCTTCTTAAATCGTTCTAATATTTCATTATTGTTAGTATAAATAATATAGTATTTACTCTCTCCCTGTGAAATTTTTGGTCTTTTATTGTAAGTTTCTAAAAATAATTTGATGCCCTCACAGGTCACTGCATATAGTACCCAGGAGAACTTCGTGGTGAATAATGCTTTATTGAGTGCTTTCTGAAGAAGCATCCAAGGGTTAACATGTGGTCTAGAATGGCACAATGTTACTGCTGGGAAGCCCTAAGGAAATCATTTCCACTAAACCAGAGCTTCTCAAGGAAGGGTGGAGGGTCGTGATTTTTCCCCACAGGGGACATTTGGCCAGGCTAGGAGACATTGTTGGTTGTCACAACACCTGGTTTGAAGGAGACAAGGGTGCTGCTAAACATCCTTCAATGCTCAGGACTGCCCAATTATCCAGCCCCAATTTGTCAGTGTGCTGAAGTTGAGAAACCCTGAACTAAATGCTTCATTTCACTGAAAAAGGAACTAAGGCTTAAAGAAATCAAGTAATCTACCCAATGCCACACATCAGAATCTAAGTCTAGGGGAAAGGAATTTGTGTTAGAGTTAGGATTCAAAGCTAGTCCTTAATGCCTAATCCAACACTCATTTCATGAGACAAGGTAAATGAAGAAATACTTTGTGATGGACCAGACCCAGGGTCCCTCACTCGCAGTATAACCTGGGCAAGCTATAAAACATCTTTGAGTCTCAGTTTTCCCAATTGTAAAAAACATGAGATGAAATAGATGACCCCCAAGTTCTCTTTTTTCTCTAAAATTGCAATATTGTGTAAATAATAATGACTTGCAATTGTAGCAGTTTCCAAATTTTCAAAATACATTTTGCTTTCTTTTTAAACTTTTTTTTCTAGGAAACCTAGCCCTAATAAAGACAAAAAATATTTCTGCTGATTTAAAAAATCCCTGTGTTTTGAAAAATAATTGACTTTTAGTAAATAGTAAAGAACATAATAACATAAAAATGTGCTATTTATAAATAGCGTGACAAGAATAAACTGTATACTCATTGCCTCTTATTTTAATGGGAAAACATTCTTTTATATCCTTTGTACATATTAATTTGTTTTTACTATGCACATGCAATATCAAGACTATAAAAGTAAAAGAAAATTCAGTCAAGTAAACATTAAAGTGTTGTTCCTGGATTAATTGAATTGATTTGACAGATTCAATCCATTGATAGATTTCCTGAGATAAAAGTTTCCCAAAGTATTCATGGATCTATAATTCATTCTTAGTACTTTTTATATTGTAGACAATAAAAATTGATCAATGTTTAAAAATTTCTGTTTAATCTTCAACCTTCCCTATAAAAATGTTTAAATTGTTTTCTCTTAAGATATAATTGTTACCCAAGTCTTATTTGAATTCTCAGAATCATTCCTCATATTATTTTTCTCACATTACAGAACATATTACTTTCTTATATAAGGAAGGAAAGCTCAAAATGGCCCAAGGAGCAATTGAAATATGTGTAGGAGGAGGGAGAGAGCAAAGTTGCTTGTTATGAACTATAGTTTGTGGACTGAAAAGTTCAGAAGATTATTTGCTACAATTGTAAAATAGGACAACAGATAAAAACTGAAAAGGTATAGCTGTCTTTCCTTCACAAAAAACAAAACTAGTATTTGTAACCTGTGTGCATAAATATTTTTGGATGCCATATAATCCCTAGGACCTAATTTTAAATTCCCTTTCATTATAAAACAAGAGAATGAAATATTAGACATTAAATTGCTGTTTCATTTAATTAGCTAAATTTTTTTCAATCAGAGGAAAATAAGCTATCATTTTAAATGTTTTGCCCTAAAAGAATTTTAATCTGACACATGTGCCATTATTATCGTTAACCTCTGGGCATTTTAACAACATTTTGATGGAACTTAAATCAATTTACACTATAAAGGAAAACATCTGGGGCACTAATACTTTTTAGAGTAGCTCTTAATATTGCTTTTATAAGAAATTTAAGATGTATTTAATTTTAAAAAGCCATTGAAAATTCCATTACTCATTGTGCATTAAAACAGTAGATATTGAAATCATGTCAATTTTATTAACAAACATGAAGCAAGTATATCCTGAAGAGAGGATTATTAGAAAAGTCAGAGGAAGGAAATGTCTTCTTGCCCATCAAATCCAGATGTTCAGCCATAAAATGGAGGCCTAGTGTGAAAGGCAAGTTATGGTATCCAATATGCTTAAGAAGTGTTACTTCTGAGAAAATTCACGGACCAGAAAAGCCCAAATAGATATTTTAATGAATTATTCTTTACTTTTGTTTTAAAAGAATTAAATTAATATTTTCTATGTTAAACATGGAATGCAACAACGGATTAATTAAAATAAAAGCCACTTGTTTTTATTCAGAAATGCCTTTTATGTAAATATTTTGATTGAGAATATAAATGTTTCTTTATAGCTGAAAAATAGGTCCATGATAAGCATTTTCTTTTGTACACTGACAAAACACTGGAGCAAAGATCCCTTAAAATCATGACAATTTGGATTACACTGACTTTTCTTTAGTCTATTGCTTTTGAGCAGATACGTATGTGTGTAGAGCAGATTAACTACAAAATAAGAGTTCACATTGACAGCAGTTGAGCATTCCATATTTCTGTGTTTTGATTTGTATATTATGTTAACCATTTCTTGTTTTTGATATTAAAATATTGACCTTTAGTCCCGTTCATAAAGAGAAGAATGAAATGAGTAGTTAATTATAATGGTAATAATGGAATTTCTGCACATGTTTACAGCTTTGCAAATGCTTAAATAATGTAATAATCCCTTATATGATTTCATTTCCTATGCTTTAGGAAGTGCTTTCACATTCATTTTCTATAATCACCTTATACTAAAAAATGTAGATATTAAATTTTAGGTTAAGAAAAATGCATTCTATTAAGAGTTACCAAAAAAAGTCACTTTGAACTCTTTGTGAAATACACCTTTTCTTCTTTTCAAAAATCCACTGATTAAGGTAGATGGGAAAAAATATATAAGTCAATTGATGTGAATAGAAACTATCTTTCATTTTACAGTGCTCTTGAAAAATAGAATGTGACAAAATTGGCAAAAATTTTACATTTGACAACTGAACGTATTTTTATTGTTCTTATTTCCCTGTCTTTGAAGTACTGCCTATATTGTATCTGACTTGTTCCACTTCCAGAATTTTGAGGTTCTACTTGCCTTTGATCTCTCACTAGCCATTCCCAAATAGTTCTTTCATCTATGCCTTCTAGCTGCCCTTAACACAACCACGGTCTATTCTTAGAAAAGGAAAATCTTTTATTTCAGAGGCTTTGGTGTTTTTCTGTTGTAGATGATTCTGAAAATATCTTTAATCTGTCTCCATGTGAGAACCTCTCCTTGACCCTCTAGATGGGCTCGTGGGTTCCATCTGTTCTAAAGTTCCCATTCAGCGAGGAGGCACTGCAGCTTTGCAGAGTTAAATGCTGCCAAGTCCTCTTTTATTCAGACAGAAAATTATTTTCTCCATTCAAACTTTTATCCCGGAAACAGTAGGCAAAAAGGTGTTCACATCATTGAACGAATACATCTCAGAATGGATTACTCAGGCTTGCTAAGCGTTTGTCTCTCTATACTCAGGTATAACTAGATTTTTCTGCATTACAGCAAATGTTGCTTTCTGAGCAACCGATAACAGTGTCCATATACTAATATGTTTTTTGCATTAAATTCTCTTTCTTATTCTCCTTCTCTGCTTCATTCCCTCCCTCTCTTTCTCCCTCTCTCTCTCTCTTACTCTCTTCTCTCTCCCTTTCTGTCCCCTCTCCCTCCTGCCTCCTCTCTGTCTCTTTTATTTTTTTTTAAGCAGATGTGCTTAAGCTGCTACTTTATAACTATATGAAAATTAAGTACAGGCAGGAAGAGAAAGCTGCACAACTTCCTCCTATACTGAGCCTTTCAATATGATTTCATTATTGAGGTAACAGTAAACTGTCAAACATCTGATGTGCCCATTTTTCAATTTAAATAAAATACCATTATACAAAATAATTATTAATAACATTTAGATTACTTATTCTTTTGGTTAAACCACTCTGCTTTCTCTTATTAACAGTGACCAAAGATTGTCTGTACATTTATTTAATACTCCAAAGAATTAGAAACAAAACACAGAAACATATCTAAGACTGAATGACACAGTGTATGCCAAGCATTTTGTAGAGTGCGGGGTCTCATAGGACGTACTCAATAAATGTCATTTCCCTCTCCTGACCCATTTCTTTCTCAATTTTCTTACTAAAGTTAGAACAAGGAAAGTTAAATTCAAATTTAACTACTCCCTTTTAAGATATGCTAATCAACAAATTCATGGTAAATAGCAGGAAACATAAATCAATAAATTTGCTTGCGTTGAAGACAAAGACACATAGGC
Source organism: Chaetophractus vellerosus (assembly GCA_004027955.1). Taxonomy (NCBI): domain Eukaryota; kingdom Metazoa; phylum Chordata; class Mammalia; order Cingulata; family Chlamyphoridae; genus Chaetophractus; species Chaetophractus vellerosus. The sequence goes on along the minus strand of PVKH010001182.1, from coordinate 23,700 downwards.
TAGACTTCATAGTGATTTGTGTACTTAAGTTAAATGAGATAACATTTGTAAGATGTAAAGAATAAGTAGTGCCTAGCACAGGGTTAGCATGATTTTTGCTATTAGCTATCTACCAATTATAAAAACAAATGCTCTGAAGAAATATCTCTTGAAAAAATGACCAAGTCTGAAATTAAAATCTTATATAAATTTGCCTACAAAATGACAAATTTCCATTTGTATGCTATAATTATTAAGGGCATTAGCTTCTTGCTTTTGTGTGTCCACCTAAGTGATAAATAATTGGTTTTCTAACGTTCAAAGAAATGGCTTTTTATGTATCCAATGAACTCTCAAGAAACATCCCAATCTGTCCAAGTATTAGCTTAAATAGTATTTTAAAAATATTTTTGTCACTATGCATCAAAACTAAATATACACCACTAAGTGACTCAGCAGTGCATTGCTTTTCCAAGACATTTCCAGGTAAATTCCTATTTCATCAATATCTCAGTATATTTTATAAAGTTTTTATTAAAACAAATTTTTAACTTGTACCTTGTTTTATATTATTAAGCTAGGAAGGAATCTGTTCATTGATGACATTTAATTCTTCCAAATGTTTTTATAAATTTCTTCAAAATTATTTTGGTAACAATAATAAAATTAAATAGCGATATTTGACAATAGGCAAGATGTTCACAATCCTTTTTCTATCTTTCAAGGAAACATACATTTGGATATTTATATGGAATTTACTGCTTATGCTAAGCCCTTTCCTTTCATCAACTCTTTTCAGCATCCAGAGCAAAACATTTTCCTCACTGGCCATTCCTTCTCAGTTGCTTTTTTTTGGGTCCTCCTCCAGATTCGCCTCCAAATATTGAGTATCTCAGGGCTCAGATTTAGGCCTTCTGTTTTTCTCCATCTAAATGTTCTTATACCATCTCATTTATTCCCTTGGCTTTACATTCCATCTATACATAATGACTCCCCAATTTATGTCTCTAACTTCAACCTCTCCAATGAGCTCCAGACCTTAATAGCCAACTGCTTTCTTGACATACCTACTTGAGTGTCTAATGGGAAATCAGAACTCAATATATACAAAACAGCCCTTGGTTGCTTACCTGTGACTTGGGTTTTCCATCCCAGGTGCTCATGGGGAAATAAAGCAAGTCATTCTCTTTACCCTGGTTGTCCCTTCCATACAGCAACTTTTCTTCATTCTATTTAAATGAGTCCTTTCTTTCTACCTCCAATGCTAACACCACCCAGATCACAATCACCTTCTCACTCTCACCAGATCTCCAGGCTTTGACGCACTTCTAATCTATTCTCCCCACAACAGCCAGAGTGGTCTCTTTAATAGGTAAATAAGATTTGGACAGTCTCGGTTTAAAAGCTCCAAGTGGCTTCTTCCACTGGACTATGAGTGAAACCCTAATCCCTTTTATTTGCTAGAAGGCCCTGCAGGACCTACCTCCTGCTTATCTCTCCAACCTCACCATGCACCGCTCAGCCCCTTTCACACCATTCTGCAGGCAACTGGCCTCCTTGCCAGTCTATCTTCACATAGATCTTCATGTTCTTGTCTACCAACATGTAGCTTAATGATGCTTGTTCAAACAGGATTTCTGTTTAAAAGGGCATCCACTCCCAAATCTGGCTTGTCTCTATCATAACACACTGTTTAATCTTCTTCATTTCACTTATAGATATCTGAATTTTTTTCATTTATGTATTTGTTTTCTTGTTTCATATCTCTTTTCACTGGGATGTAAATTCATTAAAGGAAAGATCTAGTCTATTTTATTTTCCAATTCATCAGCACTTAGAATTGGTCCTGGCACATAGTAGGGGGCCCATAAACAATTTCTAGATAGAGAAGAAACTGAAGCTGTGAAAGGTAATTTCCCCAGTATTCCATGAATGACAAGCTCAAAATGGAATACAGGCAAGATTTCAAAGATTGACTTCTCATGTAATTGAAAAGTAGTGTTGCCTGGATCCAACATTTCTAATATTTCTAATCTTTTTAAATTTCTTTTATCAGTTCCCTGATGTCTTTCTTCTGCTTATCTGCTTCCCTCATATCTCACTTCCTCTCATAGTCAAAACTCTGCACTGATGCTTCAACTTGGCTTATTTTCTCTTAGCTGAAAATATCTTGATACGCCTAAAGCTTCAGTAAGTCAATTCAGAAAATAAAATATGGATCACTGAAAAGTCAAAATACTTGGGTTTATCAGGCATAAGTTAAGATCTTATTTTAGAAACAAAAAGAGTGTGTGGAAATCTAAGTCTCTTTAAGAAGTCAAAGAAGATTTGGCCTAATTTATCTGACTGGCAGTCTACATTTTCATATTAACCAAAAAAGAAGCATATTTTTTCTTTACTTTCCCTACATTTATTGCCAATTTGTCTCTAGAATGGTGAGCCATGGGATACTTCTATCTGATTCATTGACTATACCTCTTGGATGTGTATGAAGAGATTATCTGCTGTCTACACTTCCTGGAATAAGATGAGAAGCCTGTGTTTTCCATGATCAAAGTGTTTAACAAAGGTCAAGTTACTTCCCTTTCACTTCAAAAACAAAAAAAATCTAGATGCTTTGGTGAATTATTTAATAACTTTCACTTTATGTAATATCAAAAACAAATTAGGTGGGGGAAAATCTATTCTTTCCACCGTATCACTCACCTCAAGACCAATTCAGTCCTGTACTTGTTAACATCCTTTTCAAGATGATTTTAACACATCACTTTGCCTTATTAGTGAGGCATCGGCATTCATAGTAAAGACAAATTAATCAAAGATGTATTTTTGCTTTTGAGAAGAGATACATTATCTTAGCTGAATTAGAGCTTGCTAAAGAAATGAAAGTGGTTCAGTGCACAATGGTTCATATAAGTAGCTAAATCAGATGGAAGGGGCTTAAATGTACATTCTACACATCTGACCTCTGAGAAATCACCAACCACCCTTCAGTCCTGGTGTGATTTGTCTGCCCAGCGTTTAGTCATGACCTCAGTTATCTGGTTATTAAGCTGACCACTAAGGAGGTTGAGTAACCCAGTGGAAAAAGAACACACTTAGCATCAGGTAGACCCAAGTTGAAATCCCAGTCTCAGCGCCTCTGCTTCCCATTCCATACTAGCTGGTGACCTTGGGGAAATTCTTTTGAGGAGTTGAGGCTCATTTTTCTCATGTATAAAAACAGAAGGCAAGCACACTTTGTACATTATATTATTATAAAGACTAAATCAATTTGTGATATAAGGCAGTTGCAATACCCGGCGTGTAGTAGAAATCAATGATTGATAACTCTCATTTCTCAGAAAAGGCTTTGGACGGCCAAAGTTAAGAAAATGGTGTTTCTACTTCATATGCATGGATATACTTTACCTTAGAATAAAGATAATAATTTTTAAAATGTGGCAGCATTATGTTCTGAGTTGATCTTTAAATGTTTATCATTAAATTTTATTTGAAAAAAATATGGTGGGATATTTAAAGTAAGTGTTTTTGAAATGGAGTACAAGTAGCCAACTTAGTGACATTTCTAGTTCCACTGTGGAAGCTCACACTAGTATAATTGGAGAGTCACAGGGTGTTTTGTGTTGGGTTGTACAAGCATTGCACACATCATCCTTTAAGAAATGCATATTTCCAAATGACTGTCTTTGGTTTTGAATTGGGTGTTTTTTTTTGTCTTTATTTATTCCTTAAAAAAAAATCTCCCTAACCTCTTTCAAAGAGTAAATCTTGTAGGATGAATTCTAGTCTAAAAGATCAACATAAAGAGCTAAGGATTTGTCTGTATGATGTGCATGTGTGTGTTTTTCCCCAAAGAAATCTCTTTGTTTCAAGAATAAAGTACGAAATAAACAAGTAAAACAGAATCACACCTATTGGCTAGTCCTGCTTTTCATCTAGCACCTTTGTTTATTAAATATCTTATAATAATCTACATAAGTCAGCGGCAGCTCCAGAACTCTGATGACCAAGAAAAACTTAGAGAGGAAATATGGATGAAACAGAGCCTATAGGTAGTCTTGCAAGAATTCTGATAGTATTTTGTATATAGATTTTAAAATAATGATTTTTTTATTCATACTTTTTAAAAGATTTATAAAATCCAAAATTATCTGCAGGAAAGTATGCCATCAGTTTGGAGATGAAACTCTGGAGTGCTGATGGAGCTTTTGGCAGAACTAAAACTCCATACCCAAGATGCCACTGCCCCAGTGATATTACAGATTTCATGAGAAAAGGCATATGGTATTCCCAGCCCACAGCACAAAGTAAGCACTCATCAAGTATTTGTTCATCAAAGCATTGCTGCATTAATGAGTTAATGAATACATTTGGCTGACCTGGTGAGGCAAAATACTCAAAAAGTCTCTAGCTCCTGGGTAATAGGAATCTAAGAGGTTTTTATTTTCCTACTCACTTACTTCTGTGTTTTGCAAATTGCCTAGAATAATTATGGTGTACTTAAAAAATCAAGGTATAAAATTTTATACATAGTATATGATCATGGGGAGGGGGGAGAAGAATGATATCAAGGACTAAGCAATTTTTTCTTTCTTCTATTATTGGAATTTTCCAAATTTTCTATCTTATATAAAATTTTGCCATGAATAATTCACTTAAATAACTACAACAAAAAAAGGGACAGAACAAAAATGATTTTTCAGCATTGTTAAGTCAAGTGCTTTCTACCTACAGGGCTGAGCTTCCCTGAAAGACTGTACATTCATTCAGCAAGTATGTTTTGAGCACTTGCAGGCACTGGTAAATGAGCAGAGACATAGTGATCACTTCCGTGATCTCCTCTGCTCTTGCGCAAGACAAACAAGTAAAAAAACTCTGACAGGGTTATTTGCAGATCACCTATCCAGGTGTGAAAGGCGTGGAAGGGCAGGAGATGTACAGGAGGGCTGCCTGGAAGAAGTGACCTTTGAACTAATTTTTGAAGAGCAATTGTAATTTGCCCAATTGTGAAAAGATGTGGAGGCAATAAAAAACAGCAAGGCCAACAGTTTCGAGATAGGAAAATATTATATTTTTAAAGAAATGCAAGTTACAACAAGAATATATGTGACAAAAAGCAGCCACAGATAAAGTTGGAAGGATTAATTTGGAGGGATTAAAATGAGATGTGTGTGCCATGGTAACAGCATTTATTTTTCCTAAATGCATACAGCCTGAGGTGGGATGGCCCTACCCACCATTTTACATTGAGAACATTTAAAACTTATCACATTGCTCTTCCTCTTTATTTTTCTTCCACAAATGAGTACAAAGTTGGCACAAGGTGTGTGAACTAATTAGTAGAATGTCATACAAATGAGAGAGAATTAAAATAAAAATTCCACTGTAGAGCAGTGTTACAATTGTATTGTTTCCTGTTGGCTACCTGAGAAATAATTAAGACTCCCAGTCTCAGAATCTTAAAATGAATGTTGCTGAAAGAATTCTTAATCTCATAATGAATGGTACTGGTAGAAATTGCCAACACAATAAAAATTTTAGAATGTCTAATACTGCCCAACATAAACTTTGATGTAAATGAAAATTGACAGAAGACTCAATATTTTATGTAACATTGGAATGCAAGAGGAAAAAAGAGAGAAAGAGAGAAATTAAATAAATAAATAAGTAAGTAAGTAAGTAAGTAAATTATCAATGGCTACAAGCAGAAGATATTTCTGGCTAAAATTTGAGAAAAGTAGAATGTTTTTGAAAAATTTATATATACATATATATTTTACAAGGGAAATTAAACTTTGAAAAATAATGACCACACAGGAAAATTCTCAAAGGCATAAACTATAAACAGTAAAATTTGAGATGAGAAAAATGGATGCATGAATCTAACAGTAATTGTAAAAATTAAATTAAGATGGATGTTTCTGAAAATTAGTTCAGTAAAATGAAAGTGGAAAAATTGGTAGTGATTTAATTAGGCTATATTAAAAATTGCTCAGAGCACTGAATTGTGTTAATGGAGTTTGTTCTGTTAAATTTATCCTCAAGGAAAATTCATAAATGTTGGTATATCCTAATTAAATGTTTGTTTTCATAAAAGTTGAGACAAACCTCCTTGGAATCAAAACCAAAGGACCAGAATATTCTCTACCCCATAGAAAGCCATTAAAAGAGACATGTACAAAGGTGAGTTTTGCCTTGTACAGAGATTATCATGAGAGTGGGAGGGATAAACATAGTAGGAATTGAAGGGAGAAAAGCCTATTGTTACAATGAGAAATAAGAACCCTTAATAAGGAGTTGTAGGAGAGGGTGGGTTTACACATCATTTGGAAGGTAGAATCCAAGGTAACCTGAAAATCCCTAAAATAGGGGATGCAAGTTTAAAAGGATTGAAATTACACATGAGGGTATAATTATCTACCACATAACCTTAATTTATCCCTTTATCACTTCACAGTCCATCAGAGAAAGAGGTGTGATTTGGAATCATGTTTCAATGTTAAAGACCTATGTGCTGTGATACCATGGGATGGTGTGAATAAAATTTACAACCTAGGGTGTCATACAGTTTTCCAAGTGTTTTCACAAACGATATCACTTTTAATGCTTACAAAATGTTATAGATGAGGAAACTGTGTCTCAAAAATGGAAAATGACTTGCATTACGATCACACAATTCATAGGGTTACATTTCCAAAATATTTCTCACATCAAATGCAATGTATTCCCCAACATGGAATGGCACTGCCTTATTTCTTATGAACGCTCAATATTGATTTGATCAGTAAACAAAATTATCGGGTGTTCTTCCTTAAGAGGAGATATCTTAAAACATAAGGACTACACTTTATCACCTCAACATCATCCCTTTGATATATCTTAGCAAAATTGTCATTTATATAGGCTTCTCTAAGCTATTGCCTTGAATATCATCAGAGCAATAATGTTTTCTAATTTTACAAGATAGTGTTTCTTCTTGTCTATCAGTGATTTTCCTTAAATTGACTTTAGCAGCTGTTCATATCCTAATTCATTTGAGTGTGATGCTGGGTTGCGCTCAGCTCTTGTCTTCTGCTCCAGACTTAGCAGATTGCTTTTTTGGCAACCTGTTGATGATTTTCCTCCAGTTGCTCATTATTTGGTGGGAAACAACTTTTCAATACATTTTCACTTGGATATCATTGAATTATAATTTTATCATAAATGCAATATATATAGGATGAGTTGAGTTTCAGTAAAGTAACATTTTCCTTTCAGACATTAATTATCTCATTTTTGGCAGGAAATAAATGTTTAATCTTTAAACACTATATAGTTAAGTACCACAAAATATGTTACAGCTTGTTTGAGCTTAGACCTTCAGTGAAGAACCTAATTAAAAAAAAAAAAATCTTGCTGATTATCTTTTCAAATGCGAATCCATTGAAGGTACCATGAGTGTATATGGAATACGTTTATGTATTTCACTAACATGACTGCACGTATATTTATGCTTGCCCAGACTGAAAGAGCAGGAACGTAGATTTTTGTTCATTTATTTTTCCTTGTTTTAATTGTGATTTCTGAATTCACAATGCTCTGCTTACAATAACTATTTCCCAGACTCTTTTGACTGACTGAAATGGAAAGTGGCACACTAACATATAAACAAGAATATAGATTAAAAGTAAAGATTTTAGACGATAATTAGATATCTTTGTAACCTAAATATTGATGAGGGCCATGTACACAAGATCCAACAATTAACATCATTTTTACTTCTAGATGTTTTGGTATTATGTAGAAGAAATGTATATTTTATCATATTGCTAAATAAATGGCCTGCAATACTTTTTTTTCCTGTATCATTCTCTAAAGACTGTTATTTTAGTGTGTGCAAAAGGTACACCACTAATGCTCAGTAGGCAATTGGTATGGGGTTGGGTGTCTAGTACCGAGCAAGCAATTTAGACTAAACTGAATTAAGTTTGAACTGAGATGAAATTAAATTTCTGTTCCTGTTTTCTCCCACGTAAATAATCGCATACATTTATACAATGAGTGGAGGAAATCAAAGGTCTGCGGTGATGACAAATTTTCTCTGTGCAAAGCTGATGGACTTCACCCACAGGATCTGAACATGAAACTGTCCTCATTAATGCTGTACTTTCACCAGTAGAATTAATCAAACTGGCTACAAATCAAGGCCCTTCCCTACTCAGATTGAAATTCATTATCACCGTACACAGTCAGAAACAATTCCCAGACTGTCTACAGACTTCCTGTGTGCACGCTACGCAACGCCTCAGCCCACCATCCGTCATCTCCCTTAGCCATCATCGGGCCTTGCTAAATCACCCCCACAGCACTATTACCCGCCCCAAGCCAGCACTTGCAAAGGACTGCCGCTGATTGCTTTTGTGTTATCCCCGTACCAGATGAATGTCCCCCTCCCCATCCCTCACTTTTCTTTCTATGGGCATCTATAGCTATAAAAGAAAACCTACCAAATACCATTAGCAAGAATATCCAAAGAGCAGGTCAAGGAAAATTTAGGAACAACGTTCTTCTTTAATACGGATTTAAAGAAGTAAGGAGGATCTTTGCAGACGAGAGATGAAATAAGGAGATGAGAAAAGAAAACAGCAAGAATTGGGCAAAGATTGTAATGCTCTAGATACAGAATAAATTTATTTAATCTTGATAAAATTGTCCTACTGCTTCCATCCTCCCACTTTGCCTCTGGCTACCTTTTATTCCCTCTTTCTCTTCTCTCTCTGAAATATTTCATCTCTGCCTCCTCCTTCTCCTCCATCTCTATACACCACAATTGTTTTTTAAAACCTATTATTTATTCTGTGTTTCGTAATAAATCAGATACAGGAGACATAAAGAGGCATAAAACACAGTTTCAGCTTTCACATAGGTTACAGTGACAGTAAATGCACCGATAAGCACATAACAATGATAATAATAGTTATAAATTGAAATACTATGTGAAAATGCCAAAGAAAGGTGTAAAATGTGTACAATTTCAGTAGAGAGATTCTATAGCCAGAGAAATGGAAGAGGACAGCAGAAAGGCGATAGAATTTGCACAGAGGCTTGACGGTCCTGAGAGAGTGTAGAGGATCAGGTATTGAAACTGCCTCCTGCTTGTTCTCTTTCAATCAATCATAAAAAAAAAATGAAAAACCATCCCAGCCCAGATCCAGGCACAGCTGTTTGGAGGGCGCAGTTGCACTGACATGGAGTTTAGAATTTATACCAGAGGCAATAAGAAGATATCAAAGATGTTTCCCTTTCATTTTTTAAGCTATAGAGCATGGAAAGAAAGGCACTGGACTTCAGACTGATTAGGAAATGATCACAATATTCCAGGAAAAGATGATAAAAGGCACAAACTAAAGGTGATGGCAATAGATATAGAGAAGAGGGAAAGATGTTAGAGCTTATTAAAAAGGAAAATTGCAGGACTTGGGGAGCTTTAAAATGCTTAGATTTGGGAAAGGAGGTAGGTTCCCCACTTCCAAAAGGATGGATCTGTAGACATGGAATCAGGTTCTTTAGCACAGACTAGGTAAGAATAAGAAATCCAGAGTGTGGAGAAAAAGGAAAAAAAACTGGCCAAGGACCAAAACCCGTAAAACCCCAGTGTTTTAAGGGTTAACAAATGTGGAGAATCATTATAAATAGGTTAGATGGATAGGGAGATGGATAGATAATAGATAGATAGATAGATAGATGGATAGATAGATAGATGATAGGTAGAGCTAGAATATATATATGAGTTATATATAATTAACATTTAACTAGTGTGCATATAAATATATAAATGTAAATATATATATATATTAGTGGGGTGGGGGGGCATATACTAGTTAACTGTCACTGGTGAAAGGATATCAAATAGCCCATAACAGAGAAACGACCTAGCTCAAGCTACCACTCTGCCCTGTGCTTAGTTACCTAGAGCAAGAGAGGAAAAAGAAAGTCCTCTAACCCCCCTACATGCCTTATCTCTAACAAAATGTATTTCAGATTATAACAGCAATAAGGATCACAGGCAGGTTTTTATTAGGAAAGGATTTTTTTAAATAAATTAGTAAACAATCATCCTCATACTCCAAAATATCTAAATTGTAGAATTTTTAGGACTTCATAGGATTGCTTCTCAAATTCAATTAATAATTTAAATTGAATGGCTGTTTTGGGCAAGATATAATACAAGCTTGCAATGTATTTTTTTCTTTTGATGCAGATGGAAAAAATGGAGAATTTTATCCAGAAAATGAGTCTAAACTGTTACGGTAGAGTGTCAGATTTGTCTGGTATAACACCTAAGAGCCAGAGAGCACTCACCATAACTGCATTTGCAAAACTATCCTTATTCCTTAGAATTATATAGAAATTTTAAACAAAGTTTTGGTTTCTCATTGCCATGGCAAAGAGGCACTGAGCAAGGAGATTGTGATCTTGTGTATAAAACTGAACCCAGTATTGTTGCTACCCTGGTGAAGCTTAACTTTGTCCGAACATGTATTTTAGATAATAAATAAAATTTCTGAACTTTGCACATATGTATCCATTGATCTTACTCTACTCTAGGCTCTATTTCTTTTTGCCTTTAGAGTATACAATATAAATTTTGCTACCCAAAAGTCTAATTTCCTCTAGACACCAAACTTAATCTTAACACATAAAATAAACTTGCAATCCAACTCATTTGTTGCTAAAAAGAAATATATATTGCTTAAAACATTAATAACTTCCCCAATTATACATTGAATACAAAATGTCTCTCGGAACTTAAAAGTCTGAAGAACGACAACTGCAGTCACAAATGCTTGTATCTGTATATGGTCTCCCAGAAATAAGTATATATTTCAGGAAGACTATCAATGTCTTCTAGAAATGTGTTTGCTCTAAATATTTATTTATGTGAGCATTTAAAAATAAACTTGTTCAAAATAAATTTATGGATATCTGTCCATTTCTTTATAGTATAAATTATTCAGCAAAGTTGATTTAAAGGTTTCCAGATCTTACTACACTCTTATTTTGATTATGCATTTAAAGATGTTTCTCATGGTAAAAAGAAATCTTTAACAGACTAAGTTGAAATATTTTACAGTGGTTTGCTCCATGGCCTACAAAATATATCAGTATGTCTTTATGCTCACTTAGAATGTTTGCAACACAAGACGTAATGCAATTATGCTCTAATTTATGATAACATCTTCTTTAAGTATTATTCTTTATAATTTGATTTTTATTGAGATAACCACCTTTAAAGAGATATCACCTTGACAAAATGCTGTACCTAACATAGATTTATATTTTTTAAATCCATCTTTGCAGGGAAAAAAAGAAAACATCTCAGACTCTTTCCCTTTCCACTCTCCTTGGTTATCTAATGCATAAAATATAAATTGACAATGTAGCATGCTCAGAAGGTAGCTCCTGACTTGTCTTTCAGAGAAAAGGAAAGTCAAACTAGGTTTCAAGGTGATTATCAATATGCAAGATTTTTTAAAATCCTAATCTCTTTTTTACTTTTTCACTGCTTTAGAATTTCTACAAGAATTCAATTTTCAATGCCCTTTCAATAAAAAAGGACTTCAGATACTACATCACAAGAAGGAAGAATATTAAATATCAGTTTATTAAACTTAATGACTGAAATGTATTCGTGACCCAATGAAAACTGTTTAAGAAATGTTGATTAAATAGAAGATAAGTGTGCAAAGATCTTAAATTTAAATAGGTACCCAAAGTCCAATTAGTTCCATTTTCCTATAGAACACAGCATTTGCATGATTCTTAGAGTTTAAATTTTTTTTACCTCATCAAGGCTATAATATTTACCTATCACCCAGGAAGGGCGGTGGCCTCACAAGAATTTCCAAAGCAAAAAATTCAATAAAACTGTGAATAAGGAGCTAAAAATTGTGTTTAAATTATGTGCTGTGATAAGAATAGGCAGAAAGTTAAAATTTTATTCAGTGCTTATGTATATTATTTTGAACTACCATATAATTAAATAGTCAATAAAATATTTTTATTGTTAAGCAAAATTTGAGGAAGAAAACTCCTGGTTGGAGGGAACGGTTTACAGACAACCAAAGCCCTCTTACAAGTTTGAAAAATGTGTTTTTTGAAAAATTCCTCCGACTTTCATAAACTTATGTTCCTGTCACTTTGGGGGTAAAGTAACAATGTTGCTTTTGTAATACTCTTGAACAATTTGTAAACAAAGATACCGATAGACAATGTTTTACTTCAAAATTGTGATTTTTTTCAAATATTCATGCCTTTTTAAGACAGAAACAATGTATCCTGTCACATAACAAGCCGTGACTCCCTGTTGGACAACAGTCTTAACCATTTTACTGCAGTCTTCCTCATTTCCAGTCACCAATGCTTACTTATTTTTATGGCTATTTGAAATCAAAGTCCCTCCAAAATGAAACAATCAAGGAAATATTAATATTGTTGCACTTACCTGCAACAAACATCTCTGCGTCCAGAAAGGCAAAGCCAAATGCCAAAAGTTTAAGCCACCAACACATGGTCATATCTGGAAATCAGCCGTATCCTTATGAAACAGCATGCGTCCTTCTGCAAGGCAAAATAATGGTTATCTCTGCAAAAGGGTTTCTTTGTAAAATTGAATCAAAAATAAAAGAAATGAACGCATACTCTTCACTTTCGTCTTATCAGACAGGAGCAATTTCCTCCTCTCTAACCCTAAGAACAAACCACTTGCTAACTACATGAACTAGGTGATGATGTCAGATTCGGTTTTACCAACTTCTCCAAAAATACTGTAAAGGGTCCTCTTTGCAGGAAGTCAGAAGAGTCGTTCAAAGTCAGTGAAATGGCAGCTTACTTCCTTAATTCAAGTAATTAGACTAAATTGGTAGGCTTTTAAAAAGATTTCCCCCTCAAGGAAGATGTTTTTTTTAACTATTCAAATATACTACTTTACAATATTCATTACAACTTTTTAAAATCAGATCCTCCAAAAATAATCAATGATTTTCTTAGCTAAAAGATAATAAAACAGATACAGCATGGATAAAACTAAATGGGCGTTGTCAAGATGATACAATAACTAAACAAGTAGAAAATACCTCTATTTGGTTTATTAAGAGGACCACAATGAATGAATGAACCACTATCTGGTTATTTTCTGCAACCAGTATTATTCACCATTAGGGCATTCAAAACCTGGCAATATGACAGTTATAGCAGTCAAGACTATTTCCTATGCAAAAGCACTCTCAGAGAGCTTAACAGGTTTGCCCCAAATCTTTCACAGATGTCCCTGGGGGCTAGAAATGGAATCAGAATGTCACTTCCACTACAGTAAATTCTGCTTCAAAAAATTAATGTTTCTGTGACTGAAGATAATCTTACGGATGTTGATAAGGGAGAGAAGAGAATGAAAACCAAGGGCTATCTTTTATAAAAGCCAAGGTTTTAATTTTTCCTTTGGGCAACATTTTCCCAATATTTTGATAAATATGACAACAGATTAATATACAATGTTCTTTGTGATTCTGTGATGTTCTTATTAAGTTAATTGATTAGGAAAATGTTTACTCACAAAAGCAACCATGAAGTCCGCAATGCAAGGAAATGAATTTTAAATTAATTTTAAAAAATAATAGTACACACATGTACAGAACAGTATTTATTTGACCTATAGCTAATGTTTGATGGATTTATAGACATGCAGAGTCCTTGCAATAAATCTCTGCAATCCCTGGTTCAAAATCACTATTGTAAGTTTCTTGTATTTAAGGAAATTGTTATTTTGATATTTACAAATTTAGCTGTTTTATTCTTCCTTTGGCTTCTAGGAACTACAGAGCCAAATAATCCTTTGTGCAAGTGGAAATAACCCTGATCTTAAATTCTAATAATCTTATAACAAGATTATTATTTTGACTATGATTTTATTATAATTATTATCATAGCTAACTTTTTGGGCTCTTATAGTGTGCATGAAGTATGCTTAGAACTGTATATGGACCATCTAATTTAGTACAACTACCCTTGAGATAGATGACCTTATTATATCCCATTTTATCTATGATGCTCAGAGAAGTTAGGTGATTTGTCCAAGGTCTTACAGCTAGGAGGAAGTGGACAATAATTATTTGAATTCAAGTCTCCAAATTTCATCTTACTTTTAATATCTTATTTTACTCCTTCCTAATTCTCACTCCTTTCCCAATGTTTTTGTATTATGTATTTTTATAATTTTTTTAATTTCTCAAAGATAAAATATTGGTTTCATAAAAATGATCCTGCTCTTTCTTTGCAAATGTATTTTAAAGAAAATAGCTGTGAAAATAAGCATTAATCTTCATGTAGACAGGGCTGATAAAAAATATGTGCCGGAGTTTGCCAAATTTGAGTACTCTGCCCCTTCCTCATTGCTTAAAATACATTTGCAATGGAAAACTATTTGGGCATTAGCTTTGAATGTCTTTAGGTAAATATTTGTGTTCTGTTAGCTTGCTATTATAGCAGAAACTGACAAAACTGGAGGCCAGGAGGAAAGTGTATGACTTTAAAAGGGAGTAAAGTATATAAAATGTACTCTAGATAAAGCTAAAAATATGGGTTTAGCAGCATTAAACAGACAATAAGAGTTGAAGGTAGTGGCTTGAAGAAATAGGAATTTAGAAGATTACATTCTCAGGCAGGTGGGCAGGGAGATTCTACCCAAGGAATGCCAAGCACATTGTCAGGCAGAGCCAGGTCACTCTAGGAACTCTTTGGAATGTAAACAATGACCAGTCTGAGTTTTGGTTATCCCTAAGATACCATCAGAAGAGAGGCAAGGAGTAAGGTCCTAACAGCTCCCCTTTGACAAGTAGGCAGCCTGGACTGGAGATCTAGGAGGGAGCATAGATAGCACTGGGTCTTTCCACAGGGGCGTCTGGCTAACATCTCTTCTTTATCCCTTTAGGTTCCTCAGACAGCAGCAGAAAACCCTCACAGAAAATTTGATGTAATCCACTCTCACTGATACTGAGAGGGAGGGTGGGCAGGCTGCTGATCAATGGATATTTTTGTTAAGAGCAACCAAGGCTAGGAAAAGTCCAGAAAGTAATTCCAGAGATTATGTGTAGCAAAAATAGCCATATTTGTTGAGTGTTTGAAAGCAGTAGGCACCCAAAACAATTTCAAAATTTGATCAATTAAATTTCAAGGTAATCACAGCTGATTGACTTACAATGAAAAGCAGAAATATTAGATTTTAAATAAGATTTCACTTCAGCCATTTTCCAGATTATTTAGATACATGTAACAAAGGTTATATAAAGATAAAAAGAGATTGCATGAAGCTCATTGCAGAAGTAGATGTTATTCATTCATTCATTTACTCATTCATCCAACCGGTATTTTGTTAATATAAGACAGTCACTTTGACACAAGAATGAAATGGTGAGCGAAAGCAGACATACTTCCTGCCCTCATGGAATCTAAACACTAGTTGATAATTAACTAATCAATATGACAAGTCCAACACACAAGAAGTACTTGATGCTATGATTAAAGCTTTATAATAGGATATTTGTCCTAATCATGAGGTCAGGGAAGTTTCCCTGGAATAAAAAATCAATGAAACTAGATGTGAAAAAATTTGATAGAGGGCCTGGCTGTAGCCCAATTGGTAGGGCGCCGGTTTACCACATAGGAGGCCCCGGGTTCGGTTCCCAGGGCCTCCTCGAGCGGGTAGACCGCCTTGAGAAGTCAAGCCGCCATGGGCAGGGCAAGCCCCCGCGGGCAGGGCAAGCCACCACGGACAGGGTGAGCCCCCACGGGCAGGCAGGCCGCCGTGCGGTGAGCTGACTCTGCGGGTCACTGCAGAGGTGGAGACAAGCAGACACAGAAGAATGCAAAAATGAACACAGCAAGAACAAGCAGAAAGTGGGGGATATGTAATAAATGAAAAATAAATCTTTAAAAAAATTTTGATAGAGTTAAATGGGCATGGGGAGAATGCAATGTTTCAGGCAGAAAGAACAATACATTTAAAGGAAGAGAATGTGTTCAGGGATCAGAAAGAAGCAGGTCTGGCTAGCTTAGAGAGAAGCACAGCCTGGAATAAGATGAGGCTGCAGAGGGAGATGATAGTCAAACCCTGCCAGGCCTTGCATGTTCTAAGAGATTTACTTTTATCCTAGGAGCACTGCAAGCTATTGAAACACAATAAGCATTGTTATTGTGTATTCTTGCCATTGATCTCCTTGTTGCCAGATCTTATGTCATCACTTATTTCTCTGCCAATATTTTACATGACTTTCAGCAGCATTAAATTTAGTCAGCCTCTCTCCAACCATTTTCTTTTGTAGGCTTCCAAACACCATTACCTAGCCTGTACTCAGCAGTTGCCCATACTAGTTCCTCTTCCTCTACCTGATTCCTAGGGCTGTGATATGTTAAAAGTTCAGTAGTGGCCTACCTCTCTCTTTCTGGATGAGCTCATTCATGCTGATAGCTCACAAATTTATATCTCAAGATAGAGCTATATTTTAGGACTCTGAACTCATGTTTGCTACTGACTTCTTGATGTATCCACCATATTGCCTCACAGCCAACTTACACAGAAGGTGGACGTCTCAACTGCTTCCTTCTCTAAACCTGATTCCAACTCCCAATCTTCCCTTTATCTGTAGATGCATATAGAGCCAGAAACTTATGCCAGGACCTTAAGTTTTGGCTTTTTGTTTCTTCTATTTCTTCTTTCCCTCATATCCAATTCATGAAAAAGTCCTATTTATTTTATCTCCACAGTCTACCTCAATGGTACTCCATTTTTAATTATACCATTTTGAACCAAGCCACCATCACCCCTACAACAGACTTCCAGTCGGTCTCCAAACCTCTTTTCAATATTTCCTCCACTGAGTAAACAAACCAATCTTCCTGAAAATACAAATCAGATCATATTTTCTTGCATAAAACCTATCAAAATTTTCTCACTTTGCACTCAGAATAATATCCAGCACCTATATTCATTTCTCCAACTCATGTAGCATTATTTTCCACTTCGCTCACACTATGCCCTGGCCATGCTGATCTTCTTTTTTGTTTCCTGGAGTGCCAAGCTCTTTCTCCCTTCAGGGCCTTTGCCCTTCATTCTGTCCAGAATGTCCTTACTATGCCACTCCCACCACCCACTCTTTACTTAGCTTTCTATAAGTCACAGCTTAAATGCCACTTCCTCAGGGAAGCATCCACTTAAATGATGCCCCTCTATGTTATATTACTTTCTGTTTCAGAACCTTGTTTGCTTTCTCCACAGCACTTTTTATACCTCACAAATCTAAAGATGTGTTTATTTTTTTTTGTATCGTCCCCTCACTAGAACATAAACTTGTCTTTTTGATGGGAGACCATGAAGCGTAAGCAGTACTTAGCACAGTGGTTGGCATACGTGAAATTTTTAAAATGAATGAACAAATAAATGATAAGACTAACACAGGCAAGGCCGTGGTGTGGCCAATGTATTGAGAGTAGGCGGAAGTAGGAGGTAGCAGAATGGTGGGAGAGCTTGTGCACAGGCAAGGGATGATGGTTAAATAAATGACTCAGCACTAGCAATTATGAAATTTGATGCTTATTCTTGATGAACAAAATATTATAGGAACACAAATGTTGGAATATCTTTACATCTTTACAATTTGATATAAATATACCTTCTTGTGCTCTGCCCTTTTGCCTTTTGACATTTTAGGTATTGAGCAAAGAGCCTATTACTTGATAAATCAGTCCCTCTGTCTTTGTGCAAAATAAAATCCAGACAAAAATAATACTTACTAACATCAAGTTGCATAAGGGGACAGACAACACTGCTCTAAAGGTTTTTCTAACTCTGAGCACCAGAACCTCAACTCTCCTAGTTAGCTTAGATATATCTGGTTCACATGTCCTTACACATCAATGCCAACAAGACTTCTTTAATCTTGATGTTTAAAAAATAAATAAATTGAGGCAGTTTTGTGTAGTAATCAATAAACAGAGTTAACTCCTAGTTCTAGAATTTAAGCTCTCTAAAATGGGGCTAATAATACTATCTTAGTGTTGTGAGAACTAAATTAATTAATTAAGCAAACATTAGATAAATGGAGTAGAGGGACCATACTAGGTCATAATTAAATAATATACAATAGCCCATACGTCCTACCCCTCCTTCTAGCCCCAATAAACAACAGGAGTAGATATGCAATGGAAGGTTCCCTCCTAGGAACTGGCTTTCTGTAAATCTCATAGGCCAAAGGCTAATGGATGCTGGAGAAAGATAGGAGGTAAGTCAGTTAAGCTGGGTATGAGACTGAAGTGTTTAATAGGGTCAGAATGATGGCTTTTTTACCTGAAAGTGACTAGGCAGTTGTTAGACCTACAATAGTAACGTTGGGATGGGAAAGGGAAATTTAATATTCTGTATTTCGTTGACTCAAAGGAACCATTGATTGTAAGATGCATCCTGACTTCAGCTATGTTCAAATGTTTTGTAACATGTGTCATTTTAGAATCAAAGAAACAAAGCTGGCTGTTGACAAGAGAAAAGCAAAATTATTTAATGCTTAAACTGCATTAACAGACTGTTTAATAAACCAGTAATTATATAAAAAGAATTATAAAGGATAGGCAGTGAGTACTGATAACAGGTTCCAGATCTGCCTCACTGAAAAAAAATTCTTGCGAGTTTTAGCAAACTAAATAAATATACTACTCTGGCCTGGTCTTGTGTGAATGCTACATCGTTCTTGTTCTTGTTCCACGATGTTTAAGCTGAGATAAGCGCATTTTACATTAGGCCCGTCGTTACTGATTACAAGTCATATTTCACATTTTCTGTGGATTTGGTTAATGGCTACAGAATACTGGGTTCTCGCAGCATCAATCTCTGTAGCAGCTGCTGGCCACGGATGACTCTCCGTTCTGGGATATGTCACTTGCATAGTTGGACACATTAAAATATAGCATGTGGCAAATTTAGCGCAGTGTAGGAACTAGCGCTGAACGTCTATGAATACATATGATGCTGGAAATAAAACAAGATGATCATATAGACAACACAAGAATAAGCTGCATTATAAAATAGAAATCATGCCTCTATTTGTTCATTTTCTTCAACAAGATAGAAAATTTATTGAAAAAAAAAGGAGATGATGATGATGTGCCCTTTGCCGTATTTAACTGTCACTGATGCTTCCCTCACACGTATCTGCTCGGCAGGTGTTCTGCCCACCTGCATGAATTTGTTTACCCTCAAGTGCGGTTTCCCATCACTTGTCATACAATTCTCATACTCTTCTTCATCAATTTGATATGAAAGCAGTGGTGGGTGTTGGTTTCTTTCTTGGTAGTTCTGACTATTTGAAAATGATGTCAAATAGTAGTCAGTATTTTTGTATATTTTTTTCACATGCAAAAAATCTGACACTGTCGTTGAATCAAGCAGTGGTTTGAATAGTACAGTGGAACAGGAGCATAACACCAATCAATCAGTGAATCAGTGGACAGTGATAGAAATATTGCAAAGTATGCAGTTTCAAGCAAAAATTATATACCCAGCTTGAAATTAATTCAAATAAATAATGAATAGCAGAAAATGAAAATTCCTTTCAAAAAGGTTAACAGCAAACCTCAAAATTTCAAAGAATACAGGTGTTCAAAAGTTCTGTTATAATACAGAGTTACAAAGGATACAGTGGTAGGGGAGTTCTGGATTAGACCCCACTAAATTAAATTAAATAATTGCCAAGCGTAAGTGAGGATGTATGGATTTGATATAATATGTTCCCAGAACTTCAGTCTCTTACAATTCTCAACATGTTTGTCCTCTCAAAATCACTACACATTGCTTTGATCAATCAGTAAAACATATAAAGAAGGTTTCATTCTGTACCCTGAATTGTCCAAAGATTTTTTCCCCTTTATTAGGGAAGTTGTGGGTTTACAGAAAAACCATGCATAAAATACAAGATTCCCATATACCGTGCTATTATTAGTATCTTCCCTTGTTGTGGAAACTTTGTTACTATTGATGATAGTGCAATTTTATAATTATATTATTAACTATAGTCCGTAGCTTAACTTAGGATACACTGTTTGTGAAGTGTAGTTCTGTGGATTAAAAATTTTTTTTTTATTCTGTTACCATATATACAATCTAACATCCCCCCTTTAATCACATTCAGATATGTATTTCAGTGCTGTTAATTAGATTCACAATCCTGTGCTACCATCACCACCATCCACTAACAAAACATGTCCATCATTCCAAATAAGAAGCCTATACATTTTGAGCCTTAACCTCCCATTCCCTATCCCATTACACTCCCTGATAACCTAGATTCTAGATTCTGACTCTAGGAGTTCATTTATTCTAATTGTTTAAAATCAGTGAGATAATGCAATATTTGTCCCTTTGTATCTGGCTTATTTCACTCAACATTATGTCTTCAAGGTTCATCTATGTTGCCGCATGTGTCAGGACTTCATTTCCTTTATGGCTGAATACTATTCCATTGTATGTATATACCACAATTTCTTTACCCATTAATCTGTTGATGGACACATGGGTTGCTGCCATCTTTTGGCAATTGTGAACAATGCTGTTATGAACATTGGTGAGCAAATATCTGTTCGAGTCCCTGCATTCAACTCTTTCAGGTATATACCTAACAGTGGAATTGCCAGGTCATATAATAGTTCTATACTTAGCTTTCCGAGGAACCACCTAAGTGTCTTCCACAATGGCTGTACCATTTTAACTTGCCACCAGCAAAGAATCTGCATCCTCTCCAACCCTTATTTTCTGTTCTTTTTGTTTTGTTTGTGTTTTAATAACAGCCATTCTAATGGGTGTGAAATGGTATCTCGTTGTGGTTTTGATTTGCATTTCCCTGATGGCTAATGATGTTGAGCATCTTTTCATGTGTCTTCTGGACAGTAGTATATCTTCTTGGGAGTGTTGAGTCAAATCTTTTGCCCATTTTTTAATTGGGTTGTTTTGTCGTTGTTAAGTTGAAGGATTTCTTTATAGCTTTTTGCCTGTAATATCTGGTTATCCTAGTTTTAGTTAAATGTGATCTGTGCTCTGTCTTTGGGTAAGCAAAATGGAATATAACATGCAGTTTGTGGGAGAAAGGGTAGAATAACTGGCATAATTCAAAAATACAAAAACAATCTCAAAACCGTAATTTCTCCTAAAGCTTTCTGCTTGTTTTTTTGGTTTTGTTTTGTTTTATTTTTGTTATGGCTTGTTTTTTTTTCTTTTCTCTCTCTGCTTGTTTTAATGTGGCCCACTTGGAGAGAGACCTCATGTTACTTCCTTTGAGGAATTGTCATCTAACCCTTTCACCTTGACTCCACCTCACAATTTTATAGTCATAGTGTGCCTGTGCCTATGGGATGAATTGTTTCTTGTTAAATCTCTGGGTTACATACGGTCATAAAATAAAAACACTTAGGGGATACTTCCAGATGAAGTAGGGTGATGCTATGAATGTGCAAGGGCCTCGTGTTATAGTAACAACCAACTGATGAAAAACGAGGGCTATTGTAGTTTCAAGGATCTAACTCTAAGCAACATAGCAGCTGCTCCCAAAAGCAAAGTGGGTAATAGAACATGCTACTTGAGCCCCTGAGATGGACAAAGGTACTTCTCAGTGCACATGTGATTTCTGAGAAGCCAGCCTCCTTTGGAGTGTACGGAGAGCTATGTGGATCTACGACTTCCATGAGCCACATGTATAAGAGGTATGTCCTCATCTTTTCCTATTCTGTCTTTTTCCTATGATTATTTCTGGTGTTTCCAGGTTTTACTCTGCCCAATGTAGTTAGAATTGGCTATTGTCCCAAGATGTCATAAAACAGCACAATTGCTAGAGTTGAAGACTTTACAGGCTTATAAAATGGACACAATTAGGGGACATCAGAGTGGAAAATAAGATGAAATTTAAACTCATGATCTTTTTCTACAAAATATGATTCTGTTCTAATGTTCTGTACCTCAGTTTGTAGCACCCTGCATCATCCATGCTCTTGTGCTAAATAGAAACCTGTATCATTCTCAAAACTTACCTCCCTCAAGACTCAATATCCAATCTATCACTAAGTATTCTCCATATTACTTGCTAAGTATATCTTAAATGTGTCAATTTCTCTCTATCTAAACTATCATCATCTTAGTCTAAGTTACTAACATCTCCTGTCTAAACAATTATAATCATTTCTGAACTGTTTTACCTGTATTTGCTCTATCATTATTTATTACCCACCAGTTCATTCCCCACCTTTCACCCAGAGAAGTCTTTCTAAATGAAATTTATCTTTTGCACCTGACATTGATCTTATAAATACTATCCCACTGAATTCAGGATTAAAAGAAAAGTCCTTAAAGTCACCTCCAAGATTCTGCATTACCTGCTCATCACCTCTTCCTGGCCTCATCTTTCACCATCCTCCCCTCTCCAGGCTCCCTTCACTCCAAACAATGTTTGGGTACTTCCTGTTTATATGGTCTTCTCAGGTCAGATATTTTACATATGTTGTCTCTTACTTTAAAAACCCTCCTGCCCACATCTAACAATCTGCTTCTGATCTTTCAGATATGAGCTCAGTTGTCCCTGCCTCAAGGAAGCCTTCCTTTGCTTCTCTGATTAGAAAGGACACCCCTACCATTGTTCTCCCAACACTGTTTACATCTTCTTCAAGACACCTGTCATATTGTTTAGGTAATTGACAAATTTCTGCCTTTTCTACCATGCATACATTCCATGAAGAAAGCTACTTTAGCCCATGGGCAGATGTGTACTATAATTGCTTGTTGAAATGAAAGAACGACCACAGGATTTTCCTGATGCTTCAGGCTACCTGAAACTCTTGGGATTTTTTCACAACCCTGGGATAGAGATTAAATTTTCTAGCATCCTTAGTATAAAATGTGTTCAAGGTTAGATTTAATTTTAGTTACAGGAAGGAAAGAAATGTGACAATGTTTTCATGTCTGAATTGTAGTTACAGAATCATACTGCTATAATTGTATAGTAGGAGTCCTTTATTCTTCTTATTTACAAGGTCAAAATCATTTTATGCCTTTAATGAAGGAGGAAACAAAATGAGCATGTAAAACCAAAATTATCTTCCAAATATCTAGCTGAGTTTCAATGGAAGGTCTTTTTCACTCTCATAAGACTATAGTAATTAAAGTTATTGCTACCCATTGTAACTAATACATACTCAAATATATAAAGCCTCATAAACACAGCAGAGGCTTATTTCTGCCTCACAAAACAGCCTGAGATGGTGTTCCTGATTGGAAGCTGATCTTCTCCAAAGAATGATACAAGGACCAAGTCCTTTCCATCTTGAGGTTTCCTGATCCCATGACCTTGCTGTTGTCTACATTGAGTGGAAAGAATGGATAAGGTACCCGCACTTTTTGATCTGGAAGTGACACACATCACTTTGCCATCCATTTTATTAGCAGTTACTAGTCACATTGTCAGACCTAGACACTGGGGCAGGGGGAGGAGAGGTGGGGGAGGTATAGGAGGTGGTGGGTGTTGGAGGGTTGGAGAAGGGGGAAATGATGGGAAAATGTAGTCTCCAGCTGGGCATCTACAGGCCAGCAACAACAGCACAGTATGGACAGGGAAGCATAAAGTTTGGGGAAACCTAGACGCTTTTCGTGCATGTTCA
>PVKH010001181.1:0-31769 GCA_004027955.1 Chaetophractus vellerosus | reverse complement strand
CTCCTCTCTGCTTCTCTCTAATCTCTGCTTCTACTTGAGACCACCCCCACCGAGGGGTGGGGCTCAACATCTCACTGACGTGGCAATTAACGCCCTACTCATAACTTAATCATGCCCAGATGAACAGATGAGCTTACAAACATAATCTAATTTATATTTTTGGAATTCATAATTAATTCAAACTCAAACCATCACATGGGTATATATAGAACGTCCGCCCTGGAAAAAAGCATGTAAGTCTTCTCAAGTGCCCACCACACAGTCACAAAAATTGATCAAATATTAGGGCACAAAGAAAACATTCGTTATTTACATAAAATAGAAACATTATAAATACACTTTCTGATAACATTGTAAAAAAAAAACCTAGAAATTGCAAATAAAAACAGCAAAACAGAAAGGTCATTCCCCTATGGAAATCAAAAAAATAAATTAAAAAAACCTTCTAATTTTCAAACAACTGGAGTGAAAGGGGAAATAAAAACCAAAATTGCTTAATTATAAAAAGCAATGACACTGAAAACACTGCATAACAGAATCCATGGAAACAGAGGAAAATTCATAGCACTTGTATCAGTAACAGTGAAAAAATAAAAATCAATAATTTAAAATCACAGCTTAGAAAATTAAAAAAAAGAAGAAGAAAGTTGACCATAGGAAAGCACAAGGAAAGAAATCATAAAGATAAAAGTAGAACTGATAAGGTAGTTGTAATGGTTTGACAGTTGTATCTAATTATGAATTCCAAAAATATAAATTGAATCATGCTTGTAGACTGATCTCTTAATCTGGGTGTGATTGGGGCGTTAACTGCCTCATCAGTGGGACGTTGAGCCCCACCCCTGGGTGGTTGTGGTCTCAAGTATAAAAGGTAGACAAAAGACAGAGATTAGAGAAGCAGAGTTTTGAGAAGCAGTTCTGATGTTGAAGAGGAGCGCTCCAGGAGAAGACAAGTGAGCCGTTTGCCCGATAGTCTGCAGCTGGCCTTGTGCAGAGACGCAAAGCGTAGAGAGCCTCATGGTCTATAGCTGAACTTTTGGAGGAAACAGAAGCTAAGCCTGGAGGGAAATGCAGCCCCGGAAGGAGAGGAACCCAAAGGTCTGAGCCCTTGCAGACGTCGGCAGCTGTCTTGCTCCAACATGTGGACTTTGGTGAGGGAAGAAACTTATGCTTTGTGGCCTGGTAACTGTAAGCTTCTACTCCAAATAAATACCCTTTATAAAGACCGACCAATTTTTGATATACTGCGAAGCACCCCTTTGGCTGACTAATACAGTAGTGAATAGAGAAAACAGACTGATTAATGAATCAAACCCTATTTTCTTGAAAAATATAACAAAATAGACAAATAACTAACTTGCTCAAGACAAAAGGGAGAAAGTACAAATATACACATTAAGGAATGACAAAAGGGAAATAATCTTTTGAGACCATTTAGAAACATCGTGAGACTATGTTGAAGATCTCAATCTTCAACATATCCCTAGATCAATTCTGAGGGATATACAGATTACAGAAATTGAGCCCATTCAAGTTAGAAAGCTTAAATAAACTAATTTCCACAGAAAATATAGAGAAAGTTATTAAGCATCAGGCTGAGAGAGTTTCAGAGAGGGAATTCTACCACACTTAAAGAACTACAAATTGTTCCAAAGCACTGAGAAATGAAGGAAAACATCCTGGTTCCTTTCATAAAGCAAGTAGAATATTGATACCTATGTTGGATATCTATAGCTACATAACAAGTAACTCTAAAATTTATCAGCTAATAACAGCAAACATTATCTCACAGGGGCAGGATTCTGGGCGTGGCTTAGCTGCATAGTTCACTCTGTAATCAGTTCAAGGCTCAAGAAGAGGAGAATCTGCTTCCAAGGTCACCTCAGCTTAGCTGCTGACTTCCTCCAGAGTGAGCAGGGCAAGAGAGGAGAAAAGAGCTCACAAGAGAGAGCACATAAGACAAAAGCTGGTATTATATAACCTAACTTGGTTATATAATCACTTCTGCTGTATTCTATTTGTTAGAAGCGAGCCACTAAGCCCAACACACGGAAGGGGAAGGTTTTACATGATGACATGAATACCAGGAGGTGGTTCCACTGAGGGCCGTCTTGTAGGCTGCCTACCACAATACCTAAACTTGATTTAAAACAGTACAAAAGTAGAAATATACCCATCCACATAAGTCAAATATTACCCCCAATATATGTGACAAGAATCTGGGTCTTAGGGGAACTTAAACGGATCGTTCCAGGGCACCCTGTAGCCGGGTAAACCAGGTATAAACTATCAATCTACAAGTCTCTATACAATGTAAGCAGAAGGGCCCTGGGTGCTCCAGGCGAGTTTCAAACTTTAATTGGCACTCTGTGAATCATGGCTAACCCATCTTAACCTTATCTTGGCCAAGGGTCAGTACCAGATTCCAGGTGTCCCTGGAGCTAAGCATAGAGTTTAAAGATAAGTTTATCTTACAGTACTGGACAACACCCGATCCTGTGCTACAAAAGACAAACATGTTTTCAGTGGAAGGTGATTTATTGTGAGTGCATGGGCAAGGAACTGAGGCAATCTTCCCAAAACCAGTTCAAAGTGAAAATGGGAGCTAGGGTTTTTATATGGAATAAAAAAGAAAAGGGGTAGTTGAGAAGAAAAGTTGGAAAAAAAAAAAAAAAACAACCAGGTAACATATGAGGAGGCTACGTGCATTTTCTCAGTCCTGTCTCAAGCCCATCCAACTTGTCCTTGATTTCAGCGGCTAATAAACCACAGTTTAGATACAGTTATGCGAGTGCAAGGCCTTCATGGCTCCTTTCTCTGGTTTTGCTTTGAGACATTATCTTATTCTTGTAAGTAAAACTGAGAAGCTCTAGTTAAATATCCTTCAGGGAACTAAGTGCAAAGAGTAAACTTCTAAAATTAGATTAATAGAAAACCTGCTCAATTAGTTTTAGAGTTTTCAAAGTGAAGAAATTTCAATAAGCACATTTTCCAGCTATCAATAGCAACATGGATGAATTTTTAAAACTTAATATTCAGTAAAACAGGATTTTTTTTAAAACGTAGCAAACGAAAACAGTTTTTCTCTATAGCTTCTCCAACACTCGATATTATCAATCTATTTACTCTGGCAAATTTTCAAGATCTGTGAGACATATGACATTTACACAGTTTTTACCATGTAGCAAATTATGTTGCCATAGTTTCGTGCATGATATTAGGGGTCAGAAAAGAAAGTTTATTATTCACAGCAATATCAGAACCCAGAGTATTAGATTTTTTGTGCTGGTTCTCTGAGTCCCAAATTCAACAGGGCATTGTGAAGAGGAACTAATGACACCTGCATACATGTTTGATTGCACTATAGGAGAGGAAGCTGGGTCTTTTGTAATGGCCAGTGAGTACAGTGTCCTTTGCTCCAAATGAAACACTGTCTCAATTTTCTAAGGCTGTAAACAAATCTGTCCTTTGCTCTGGGGGACAGACACTCTTTCTTCCAAGGCTGCTCACTATACAGACATCTTCAGAAAGATGGTCCAGAACAAAGGACAGTCAGTTCTCATTCTCAGGACGTGTGGACATATGAGACCCATTGAGGACTGTGTCCCAAAACAATCTACTTAGTAAAATAGATCTCGTTGAAGGCCTAATTAGCCTCTTCCTGATTTACTAGTGAATTAAATATTTATTGATTTTTTGTACAGATTCATATTTTATTGTTTTGAGAGTTTTAATATAGTCTACATGTTTACATGTGTTACAAAATATTACCCAATCTTTCAGTTTTCTTTAGGTTATTCACTTAACTGTATTTTGGTAATTTGGAGCTGTATGGAAATTAGTACATTTCTTCCCTCCCTGAGATGGCTCCCTCATCTGTTAACTCATTGTTTTTGATCATTGTCTGCTTGTTGTCTGCTTTGATTTTTTTTTCAGGAGGCATTGGGAACTGAAACCATGTGGGAGGTAGGTGCTTAACTGCTTGAGCCACATCTACTCCCTGCTCGTTTGTTTTTGCTCGTTGTCTGGAAATTACATTTTTACTAATCACATTTGCTGGTCTTTTCTTTATAGAATCGGCATTGTGTCTTAGAAAACTTTCCCCACCTTAAGATTATAAAGCTATTCTATTTGTTTAGCTCATTGATCTCTCTAAAATATATTTCAGTGAATGCTGTGATGTAGGGAAACCAGTATTTGTTTCCGAACAGGTACTTATCATCCTCTTGTTTAATAATCCATCCTTTCTAAGCTGATTTGTAATATGCTACCTTTATCATAAAAAACACTTTCATGTATTTATGTCTCATTTTGGACTCTCAAATTCTGTTTCATTAATCTATTTTTCTATTCTTTCAATCATACTAAATTGTTACAACTTTAGAGTATGTATTGTACTTTATATTTAATTTTCAAAACAGTTCTATGATGTAGGTACTATTATTATTCCCATTGTACACATGAGAATATTGGAGTACAGAGAAGTACTCAAGCCACATAGGTAGGGCATGATAGAGCTAGAATTTTGAAGCTGTATAATGTGGCTTCAAGAGTGTGCTCTGGATCACTACAGTCTACCCCCTCACAGTTTCACACGGGAAATTCAGCTATAGGAATCTGTCTTACAAAGACATATATGCAAGAATGTAAAAAGATATTAATTGCATAGGATGTTTATTAAATTATGACAACATTCATACAAGGCAGTCATTGAAAAGAATGAAATGGATTCGTGTTTATTGACATAAAGTAATTTCTAAAACAATAGTATGGAGCGAGTTGCAGACAAATAATAGTATAAATCTATTATGCTGAAAAGAATATATTTATTCATAGATATATAGAATTTAAAAAGACTGGAAGGATATACATCAAATTGGTATTAGTTCATTACTGTGGAGATATGGGGTGGTAGGATGGTGGAGTATTGGTAAGTGGGGACTTGAAAATTTTATTCTATGTATCACTATGAATTTTTTAAAATCTGTAATTGTATTTATTGTCTAAATGTTAACTATTTTAAAATTATTTTTATTGAGATATAACCCATATGCCATAAAATTCCCTTTTTAAAAGTATACTTATTCAGTAGTTTTTAGTATATTCATAAGATTGTGCAACTACCACCACTAATTCTAGAACATTTTCATCACCCCCTAAAAAAAGCTATATCCATTAGTGGTCACTCCCCATTCCTGTCTCTCCATCGCCTGGCAGTCTCTGAAGGAAGGCATTTTGGATAATTTTTGCTACTATATAGAAACAAATTGACTTCTGTATATTGATCTTGATTATCTACTTACAAGATCATGCTGTCTGCCTATAAAGACAGTTTTACTTTTTTCTACCTGTAGTTCTCTAACTTCTTTTTCCTGCCTTTTTGCGCTGTCTAGAACCTCCAGACCAGTATTGAATAGGAGTGGTAAGAGCAGATGTCCTGGCCTTTTTTTCCCAATCTTAGCAAGAAAGCCTTCAGTCTTTAATCAAAAATTATGATGTTGGCTGTGGGTATTTCAGTGATGCTCTACATTTGGTTGTGGAAGTTCCTTCTATTATTTGTTGAAGTTTTTAAAGTCATGAATGGGTGTTTGATTTCTTAAAATGATTTTCAGCATTTTTTGAGATAATCATATGGTTTCCATCATTATTCAATTGGTATGTCATGTTACATCAATTGATTTTTAGATGTTAAGCTAACATGGTGTTCCTAGGTCATGCTGTGTAATACTTTTTCTATATTGCTGGATTTCCTTTGCTATTATTTTGTTAAGGAATTTTTAGTGTCTATGTTAATGAGGGATTTACCACTCTTATTAAGCATAGTGCATAGTAAATGTAATAAGGCAAAGAAAGTTGACAGCTATTTTCTTTCAGCAATTGACAAATGTCATTTTGGCCTCAGTTGTTTCTGATGAGAAATCCACTGTCAGTTGAGTTGATATTTCCCTGACATGTAAGGTTACTTTCTCCCTTGCTGTTTTCAATATTCTTTCTTTTTTCTTTTGACTATGATGTATCCTGGTGTAGATTTCTTTGGATTTATCTTGTTTGGGTTTCATGCAGCATGGTGAATCTGTAGGTTTGTATCTTTAACCAAATTTGAAATTTTCAAGCCATTGTTTCTTTGAATAATTTTTCAGCCTGTGCTCTTTCTCTTTTCCATCCAGAACTCAAACGAAGTCTGTTCATTTTTTATCAGTCTATTTCTTTCTGTTAAAATTGGGTAAATCTGTTTTGTTTTCCATCTTCCAGTTCACTGAATCTTTCCTCTGTCCCTTCCATTCTGCTGTTGAACTCATTCGTTGAGTAAAAAACACAATTTTAAAATGTATTATATTTTTTTCAGTTGTTGGTTTTTTCAGTTCTGAAATTTCTATTTGGTTCTTCTTTATATCTTCTTTTCCTTTGCTGAAACTTTCATTTCTTGCTTAGATTTTCTGTTTTTCATTTGTTTCAAGTATGTTCCGTAATTGCTCATTGAAGCATTTTTATGCTGATTGCTTTAAAATCTTTGTAAGATGATTCTAATGCATCTCGGCGTTGGAATCTATTTTTTTCCCATTCAGTTTTGAGATCTTTCTGGTTCTTGGTATCATGAGTGATTTTTAATTGAAACAAGACATTTAGAATATTGTGTTATAAAAGACTCTGGATCTTATTTAAGTCTTCTGTATAACTAGCTTCCTTTGATACCACACCAGCAAAGGAAGAGGAGTGGCCTAATCTTGTAACTGCCAGGTGGGGTGGAAGTCCAGGTTCCTCCTTTGGCCTTCATTGATAAACAAGGGGGGCTCTTCATTATTGCTGGGTGGGATGGGAATTACAACTAACTCTGTGGTCTCCGCTGACACTGGTGGCGAGGGCCTTCTTACCACTGGGCACTTAACTTTCCAGTAGGTCTCTTATGATATCATCCCAGTTGGGAAGCGAAGGGGTCTCTCCTATTGCTGAGTGGGAATGGAAGTCAAAGCTCCCTTCATGGTCTCTAGTGATACCATGGGCGGTAGTAGCATCCTACTTGGTCTTCATTGATACCGTTCCACTGCAGGGTCTAGAGTTCTGGGGTGTCCCATTAAAGCCTGAGAAGGGTGAAAGTCTAGGCAACCCACCTGGCCTTTGTTTGCATGGGTAGGTTTGAGGTCACCATTTTTTTCTGTGGTGTTTGTTTGGAATAATGTGATTCTTGACTAAGTTTTCATTGCTGCTAGGCTGCCCCTTCCTAGTCTTTTGGCTAGAGAGAGCAGGTTTTTGTCAGTTCTTTTTGTGCCTTTGCCCATTGGCATTTCTGAATTGCCAATATCTTTAGTTCCAAATCTGAGATCTATAAGGCAAAATGAAAACCCATCAAACTCACTATCTTGTTGTTCCATGGGACCCAAGGACCCTAGCTAGTCTGGCTTCTTCTCTTCACCTTTCAGTCTTATTATGTTTGATATATACATAATGTCCAAGGTTTTTAGTTGTGCTTAGCAAAAGGAGTAGGGAAAAGTGTATCTACTCCATCTTCCCAGTAGGAGGAGCTTGCATTACCTAAATATTTATGTATTATTTTTTCATTTTCATCCAGTTCAGGTTATTTTCTAATTTCCCATGTGATTTTTTCTCTGACTCATTGGTTATTTAAAATTGTGCTATTTAATTTCTAAGTATTGTGGGGTTTCTAAGACTTGTTGCTGTTTTTGATTTCTGCTTGTTTTTAAAGTGCAATTTATAATAGTAACAATTGTATAATAGTAACAAACTGCCTCAGAGGAAGAAGCAGTTTTCTGTACTAGCTTTCCCTATAACTCAGTTTGTCCCATAGTGGCATTCTTCTATTTCTGTTCTTATTTCTTCTTATGGTTATCTCTATAACCCTGGTATAAAAGCAAAACACAAAGGGACAAAACTGGAGTTGAGTTATTCTTTGTACTTAAGATGAGGATTTAGCTTATACTACCATCATTTCTACCAGTGATTGATTATTATTGTTTTTAATTCCTTGCTTACTTTTAGAACATTAAATTATATTTAAAAATCTCTATTCCTAGTTCTATTAATTTGTAACAGTTTGGTCTTAAAGACTTTAGCTCATTTATTTTTATTTTTACTTTTTCAACAATATTTATTGAGTAATTAGTAGGCACAATTTTCATTTTCTTCTTTGTTATGGAAAAGTAATTCTGGCAATGTAGTTCACTTGTTTTAAAAACTATAAAAGTCAACAAGGAGTTGATCTGAGTCTTATTTTCATATTGCATATTGTGACAGTTTGAAGTTCTTTTATGAATTCCCAAAAGAAAAAGATTAAGTTGTTGAGTTAATCCATTCCTGTGGATGTGGGGCCCTTTTTATTGGACTATGTCAGCGAGGCATGACACAGGTGGGTTCCTGCCCTCTTGCTGGGCTTTGTATAAATAGAGACACAGAAGAAGAGACACACAGGAAAGGGGAGTTCTGCCATTTTGACCTGGCCATGTGAGAGAGAGGACCCTAGTTTGCCTACAGCTGCAGAAAGGCAGAGAAGCCCTGAGAGGCTGAGAGAGGTCCCAGAGCCTAGAATTAGCAGAGGACAGAGGCATGGAAAGAGGCCCCTGAGGGGCTGGGCCCGAGGAGCAGCTCAAGGCTGACAAGATATACCTTGCCATATGCCTGATTGCCATGTGGCAGGACGCCAGGATCACCACTAGCTGAGGTTGGTGAAGTAGCGGCTCTAATGGCGCCTTGATTTGGACATTCCTCAGCCTCAGGACTCCAAGCTTTTACCCCAAATAAAATTCCCATTATAAAAGCCAACCCATTTATGGTACTTTGCATTGGCAGCCCTTAGACAAATTAAGGCACATGTATACAATATTGAGAAGATCTAGCTTCACTGTCAACCCTATGTAGTGCTTTAATGTTGAAGTGAATGTCCACACTTGTTTTGCATTCATGAGGAGACTGATTTCTTATCCAAAGCTAAAAATGTAAGTTTGGAACAATATGTCTTTTTTCTTTTTCTTTTTCTTTTTTTTTTTTAACAATATGTCTTAAGAAGGCAAAACGTTTAAGGCTTACTGTATGCCAGCACTTTATAAATATGCTCTAGTTTCATCATACTCTTACAAGATGCTTATTTACCTCCTTTATAGATGGGCTGATTGAGGTTCAGCCATAAAGTGATTACTTAAGGCTATAAAAACCATAACTTGGCAGAGTCAGAATTTGAGTTCAATTCTGACTTCAAATTCATGCTTTCCTTACCATATCAAGCTGAATCCCAGAAAGGAATATAGTCCTAGATTTGCCATGTAACTTTAGTGCAGTGATTTTTGTATATGTGTGATAAATACCCAAGAATAGAAATTATAAATTTTAGCAGAATGTCAGTTTTTTAAAAATAAAGTGATAAAGTGGTAAATAAGTCCATACTTACTGGATATGGAAAGGTATTTATGATTTTGTGTGGTGATATATATTACATTGCATCTCTAAAATGGTTTTCCTCTGTAATACTGAGTAACTGTATCTACATGCTTTTTTATATGCCTAGGGAGAGGACTGGAAGGATGACCACCAACATACTAGAAGTGGTTAGCTCTAGGTGATTCTGACTTTCTCATTTGAACTCTATTTTTGACTTTTTTTTTTTTACAATGATCTTGCATTATTTTTACAACAGCTATAAAGTTGTTGTTTTTTTCAATCTTGCAGGTATGAGTTTTTTATTTGTAATTTTTTTCTGTTTGTTTTTTCACTTGTCTTAAAGATTTTTAAAGTGGATTGTGGAATGGGAAGAAATGGTTAATTAAATATTCTGTTTGGTCATAGTTTAATGGACACAAGAGCTATGTCATACACAATTGTTTTTTTTTAATATTTTAAGACTATAAACAAAATAAATTCAAGGGCCTGAGAAGTCATGAAATATTTCTGTAAATCTTTTTATTTTGCTATTCATCATCATATTTTAATTACATACTTTCATAGTTGATTTTATAGCTACTATTATTTATATTGCATAGTTGATTACAAGACTATATAGAGAGGTTGATTACATCTATTTTTGTAGATGTGAATTACTCAATAATACATTGCTTCAGTTTATAATGTTTATGTATAAATGGCATTTTTTAACAAATCAATTTTATTGATACATATTAATAAAGCTTACAATTCATCCAAAGTATACCATCAATAGTATTTGGTATAATCACATAATTGTGCATTCACTACTTCAATCATTATTTTTTTAATACTTTTAAAAAATACTTTAGTTTACATAAATGTTACATAAAAATATAGGGGATTCCCATATGCCCCCCTACCTAACCCTCCCACATTTTCCCACCTTAACACCCTTCATTAGTGTGGTGCATTTGTTACAATTGATTAACACATATTGGAGCATTGCCACTAAGTGTGGATTATAGTTTACATTGTAGTTTACACTCTGTCCTGCACAATTTTGTAAGTTATGACAAAAAATATAATGGACTGTATCCATCATTGCAACATCATTCAGGACAATTCCACTGTCCTGAAAATGCCCCCATATTATTCCCTCTCCCTCCCCTCAGAACCTCCAGTGGCTACTGCCTCCACATCAATGATAAAAGTTCTTTCACTGCTGGAATGACAATAAGTCTATAGCAGAATACCAGTATAAATCTACTCTAATCCATCATTCATTTCCCAATCCTGAGGAGTCTGGGATGGTAATGCCCACTCTGCCTCTAATTGAGAGGGCCCTTAGATCCCTTGGGGCAGATGGATGGGACTCTCTTGCTTGCAGTTGCAGACACTCTCTGTTCCTTGGGATGGGCATTGCCCATCATCATCTCTTTGTTAGTTGTCCAGGGTGAGTCCGGTGAACTGGAGAGTAGTGTTGCAACTCTATAAATGGCATTTTAAAATGACTATATCCTAAGCAAAATGATTTAAATAAATTTGTCAAAAGTTATGTCAGAGGCAGCCATAATAAAATGCTATTTTGGAAAAATTATTATGAAGAGACTGGGTTTTACTCCATTATCTTTTTGTTTTTATCTTTTATAGGTAATCATATCCTTCTGGTATCGCATGTACACGGGAATAATGAATTTATTTGGGCTAGAAACTAAGACCTGCTGGAATGTCACCAGAATTGAACCACTTAATGAAGTTCAAAGCTGTGAAGGCATGTTTCTTCCTAAATTGCTGTTGTATATTCACTAATGTTTTCATACACATTTTATAATGTTTTGACTCATTTTTAGAATATCTGTAAACTACTATAATTAATTTTTTTCTTTGAAACATCCTAGAACTTATTCACCTAAATGAATATGTTACCATTTAAGTTAGTTTTCTGAGAAGGCTACGTATTTACATATTTGGGTAATAATTTGGCATTTAATTTGAGTATATTAATGCTCAAATATACTAATACCCAGTGTAAGGGAATCCTAAATATGTAGTACTTTCATTGTCAGAATGATAAGATAAAAAAAAATCTTGGAACTAGCTTGAATATATAAATTTTGGGGATATAGATTAAACAGTCAAATATTTACTTTTAATATTTAATGTTTTAATTTGGTTATACATATATATTTTAAAATTCAGATATAAAATAGATTGATTTAGAAATATTGCCTTTTTATACCTTCATAGTCTATGAACAGTTTTAATCAAACTCTTTATATGCCATATTCTACATTTATATCTTTCTCAAAGGACCAATTTTAGAATCATTTAACAGTTTTCTAGGATATGTAATAGTTAGTTTTATTTAAAATACTTGCAATTCAGCACTTTTTGAATCCAGGTATGATGTAATCCCTTGAAACTCTTATGCCAAGTCACAAATGTGTATTTGTATAACATTTTCATGATCATTGTTTCTTTATCTCTTCATGTTTTCCACAACATGTTTACTTACTATTTTTTTTACAGGTGTATTTTTACAGACTTTTTACAATGACATTCAACTCTTGGAATATGTGATTTTGTATTTTCCTTTTTATTGATTACCTCAGATGATCTCTATAACACCTGAAATAATATTGACAGAGGTTGAGGGAAATTATACTTTTTTTTGGTACAAAATAAAGGAATTGAAAAAGTACCTTATAAAAGAGAAACCTCTTATGAGGGATAAAATTGTCTTATATAGGGACATATATGGCGTTTATTAAGTTACTACTAAGTGACAGGTTACTGTTTGGCACTTGGGAAACAGACTTGAAGTCAGTAGACAGGGCCTTATCCTTATAGAGTTTAGGTTCTCGGAGGAGTATTGACAATTATGACTATGAGGGATATGATAAATAAGAAGATATAGGTCGCTAAAGGTAGAAGTAAGGGATGATAAATATTTTGAGACTAGGGACCAGCATATTCAAACGTCCTGAAGTAAAAGGGAACTGAAAGAAGGCTAGAATTCCTGGAGCAGAGAAATAGAGAAAAAATGGCATGAAATGATGCTGGAAATGTAACCAAGGGTCAGATCACACAGGGCTATACGCTGGTTAAAGATTGTTTACTTTATTCTTTGAGGAATTTTAACAGATTTGCATTTTATAAACATTATTTTGGCAATTGTGTGGGGAAAATATTGGTAGAGCATAAAAATGCATTTGAGGAAGCCAGATGGAAGGCTGTTGTATGCTCAGTAAGCCATTACAGAAAGGGTGACAGGGAAGTACATGGATTTGAGCGGCATTTTGGAAGTAGAATTGACAAGACATGTTCCTTATTTGATAGGAGAGGTGAGGGAGAGTGAAGTTTCTGGCTTCAATAATTGCATACCTTTGAATGGTAAGAAACATTTGAAGAGCAGCAGGTTCAAATTGCTGTTTGATTTTGTTTGAGGTGCCTGTGAGTCCTCAACATGGAGATGTCAAATAGCTACCTAGAAGGATGAGAAGAAAGATCTGGCCTGAAGGTTGACCTGGAATCATATGTATATAGATGATAATTGGAGCCATGGAAGAGGCAGAGTTTATTAAGGAGAATATGCAGTGTAGAAAAGAAGAGGGCATGTGACAGTCTAAGGTGGTCCAACATTGAAGGGGTGCATCAAGGAAGAGAGGTTACTGGAACAGACTGAAAAGGCGTGGTAAGAAGTAGACAGACTTCAGGACAGACTGCAGATCTTGGCTCCACCAGTTATAGCTAGATAACTTTTGACAAGCTACTCAAGCTTTCTATGTTCAGATTTTTCAACCATTAATAAAAGGTATTTTTATGCCAAGTGATCTCACAGATTTGTTCTGAGAATTATGTGAGCTAATGATTGTAATCATCTAGGAAGTGCTACATGCAAACACTCACCCTTCACAAACACATACACACTATCTTTTATATGGGATATATTAAAGTTCTAGCTAAACATAATAATGGTCAAATAACTAGATCATCTGATACAGACTAAAGCTGCTCGTTGAGGTCAGGCATCCTATTTTACTCATCCTAGAGCCTAGCAAAAGATTTTTTTTGAAAAATGAATTGGATTTTTTCTTGTAATTCATAAATTTAACAGACAGTTCTAGATGCTAAATAAATGTGAAGCCCCAACAAATCATTGCACTATAAAGATACATATAGGTGGAAATTGTAAATGTAAATATTACATAGAGCAGAAACCTGAAAAGCAAATGCTTTCAGCAAATTCATGGGCTTTTGATTACAAAGCACTGAGATAGTTTCACCTAATTGCTTTATAGTTATGTATTCACTAATTACTGAATAATCTCTGTCTTTTCTAAGGATTGGGAGACCCTGCTTGCTTTTATGTTGGTGTGATTTTTGTTTTAAATGGACTAATGATGGGATTGTTCTACCTATATGGTACATACCTGAGGTAAGACTACTGTATTAAAAGATTTTTATGTGGGCTTATAAGGTCCAGCTTATATTTGTTGTTGAAAATGACAATAAGATTAGTTGATTTATATTCAGAGAGTTTATAGATGAATTTGATTTTTCAGAAGTTTAGCCAACATTAGTTGACCAGAGCCTGGAGATGTCACTAAAATAATATCTTGAAGGCCTCTCTTGTGGGAAAGATTTTGTTTGTTTGTTTAACTCATTAAGATTCCTTAACATTTTTAATGCAATTACCTCTGGTTCATGTGTAAAATTATTAAAACATTAGAGGAGATCTTTGGTTGGTATTAGAAGATTATTTCTAATTTTAGTCTCTGTAAATGTGAAATTAATTAACAAAGTAGTAAAAGAAGATATATGTCAGTTGTGGTAGACACTTTTATTTTCCAGCCTCTCTTTTTTATGTTTTTATAAGCAATTTTATTCTAGTAACATATAAAAAACCTAAAATTTCCCCCTTAACCACATTCAAATATACAATTCAGCAGTGTTAATTATATTCACAATGTTGTGCTACCATCAACACCATCTATTACCAAACCTCTTCCGTCACCCCTAACAGAAACTCTGTACCACTGAAACATTAATTCTCCATTCCCTATCCTCACCCCATGCCCTAGTATCCTGTATTCTAATCTCTGGCTCTATAACTTTGCTTATTCTAATTATTTCATATCTGTGAGATTATACAGTTTTGGTCCTTTTGTGTTTGGCTTTATTCACTCAACTGATGTCTTCAGAGTTCATCTATGTTATTGCATGTATCAAGCCATCATTCCTTTTTACAGATGAATAATATTCCATTGTATGTACATACCACATTTTGTTTATCCTTTTTTCAGTTGATGGACACTTGGGTTGGTCCCATCTTTTGACAATTATGAATAATGCTGCTATGAACACCTGTGTGCAAATATCTGTTCGAGTTCCTGCTTTCAGTTCTTTGGGGTATATACCTAGAAGCTGAATTGCCAGATCATATGATAATTCTATGATTATTTTTATGAGGAACAGGCAAATCATTTTCCACAGGGGCTGCAGCATTTTACCAACAACACATTTTTACCACTAACAATGAGCGAGTGTTCCTATTTCTCCACAGCCTCTCCAACTCTTGTTACTTTCTGATTTTTTAATAGTAGCCATTCTAGTGGGTGTGAAATGGTATCTCATTGTGGTTTTGATTTGCATTTCCCTAATGGCTAATGTTGTTGAGCATCTTTGCATGTGCTTATTGGCCATTTGTATACCTTCTTTGGAGAAATGTCTATTCTCCAAAAATGGCTTTTGACCATTTTTAAAATTGAGTTGTTGTCTCTTTGTGGTTGAGTTATATTATTTCTTTATATTTTCTTGATATAAAACCCTTATCAGAGATGTGGTTTCCAAATATTTTCTCAATTCTATAGGTGGTCCTTTTTACTTTCATGATGAAGTCCTTTGATGTACAAAAGTTTTTAAATTTGATGAAGTCCCATTATTCTTTTTTTTTCTTTTGTTGCTCTTTGATGTGAAGTTGAAGAAACCTGTGGTACTGAAGATGCATCCCTATTTTTCTTCTTGGAGCTTTATAGTTTGACTCTTATATTTAGGTATTTGATCCTTTTTGAGTCAATATTTGTATAAGGTATGTAGTAGGGTTCCACCTTCATTCTTTTGCAAATGGAGATCCAGTTTTCCCAGCACTATTTGTTGAAGGGACTGTTTTTTTCCCCATTGAGTGGACTTGGCATCCTTGTCAGAAATCAATTGAACTCTTAATACAGTTCCTTTGATCTATATGTCTGTCCTTGTGCTGGTACCACATTGTCTTGATTACTGTAGCTTTGTAATAAGTTTTAAAATAAGGAAATGTGAATCCTCCAACTTTGATAAATTATTTTTCAAGATGGTTTTGACTATTTGGGGTTGCTTACTCTTCCATATGAATTCCATGATTGAATTTTCCATTTCTGTGAAGAAGTCTGTTGTAATTTTGATTGGAATTATGTTAAATCTATATATCACTTTGGCTAGAATTGACATCTTAACTATATTTAGTTTTCCAATCCATGAACATGGAATTCCTTCCATTTACTTAGGTCTTCTTTGATTTTTTAGCAATGCTTTGTGGTTTTCTGTGTAAAAGTTCTTTACATCCTTGGTTTAATTTATTCTGGGAAATAGAATGGGGATGGAGAATGGAGAGCTGTTGCTTAAACTGTGTAGAATTTATAATTAGGTTGATTATATTGCTTTGGAAATGGGTAGAAGTGATGGTAGCACAGTATTGTTTGTGTAATTAATAGCACTGAAGTATGTGTGTGAACGTGGTTGAAAGGGGAAATTTTGGGTCGTATATGTTACTATAAGGAAAACTAGAGCATAAAGTGTGGGAATGTATAACACAGTAAACCCTGTGGTGGATGAGGATTTTGGTTAATAATATAAATACAAGAATATTCTTTAAGGATCCAAAACAAAAGTGTGTCACTGGGACAGGTATTAATAATAGGGTGGTATATGGGGGAAAATGCACCTATAGCAAAATATGGACTATAGTTAACAGTAACATTTTAACATTCTTGCATCAATTGTAACAAATGTACCATACAAATGTTAAATGTCAACAATAGGGGGTTATGTGGAGGTTGCGTTTTTTATTCTTAGAATGAAACAACTAAACTTCCTTATAAGTTATACTGTTTTACTCTGAGGCCTCTCTGAAAGTACATGCAGCCAGCTACAGGTCAAAACTTCATCTTCAGAAAAAAAAAAGAAGACCTTTACATGAGAAGCAAGGCAAGTATATAAATTATGTTCTACCTGTCAATTAACATAATCCTGGTACAAAGATAAAGGTTGGACACAGTCAGCTGTCTCAACAGACAGGGCCTTTTAAGCATCTTTAATGTTATATAGCTAAATACTTCTATAAACTTCCCTCCTGGGGTTGTCCTGCTACTTTTTCAAATAAGATGACCGAAATCTCTGGAATATATAAGCCTTGCCTAATAAAGGAAAACAGGCTAATAATCCAAGCCCTCTATCTTAATGCTTGCACTTATGAACCATATTCCTGTAATAATGAAACTAAGCCTGATTATAATTACTGATTAAGAGTTACATCCTGAAAACCTCCATGATACTCAAGCGTAGCCTCTCATTAAGCCAATCACTGCAAATAAACTATCTTCCCCACTGACGTGGGACATGATTCCCAGGGATGAGCCTCCCTGGCACCGAAGGATTATTACCAAGTATTAGTAAGCAATGCATTTTGAGAAAGACCTTAATCAAAAGGGGGAAATACCAAATAAAAGTTTTTATGGCTAAGAGATTTAAAAGTGAGTTGAGAGGTTATTCCAGAGGTTATGTTTATGCAGACTTCACAAACTGCCACAGTAAACAAAGCCTCAAGCAGAAGTGCTCCTGAGGACCCTAGGGACATCCGGATACCATAGGTAAGCCACATGACCATGTGAAATCAACACCGCCTTGGCAAGCTCTATCTGGAAATATATGAAGAGCTACTTATCCAATATAACATAGTTCTATTCATTTATGAATCCCCTAATCATGATTCTTCTACTTCTTTTATTTGAAGCTGTGATTTTTAATATACTTGTTAAGTATATTTCTCAGAAATTTAAAGCCTTTTTGTTGTTCCTCTGCCAGTCGAGCCCTGAAATCCAGCAGATAGTTGTCTAACTCCTACTCTCAAGTTCTTTGGACATGCCGTGGACAACTAACAAAACAAGGTGGAGAAGCCCCATCCCAAAAGCAAGGAGTAACTTCAACTGCAAGCAAAACAATTCCATTCCTTTGCCCTATGATATCCACATCCCTCCCCAGCCTGAAGCAGTCAATGGACATTGTTTCAAATCCCCCAAGATTGATAAATGAACAAAAACAAGGGGAGGGTGTGTAACCACTGACTAAAGCAGATTTATTGTTATAGTAGTTCCTATTTTGTGTTAACTGAGTAACTTGTAACAATGATATAAAATACATTTTTAATTAAAACTTTATTCGCAGAAATCTGATTCTTTTAGTTGCTATTGTAAATGAAATTTCTTGATTTCCTTTTGGATTGTTCATTGCTAGTGTGTAGAAACTCCACTAATTTTTTTTTTTTAAGATTTATTTATTTTATTACATATCTCCCCTTCCCCCCGTTGCGGCGACACGCCGAGACTTGGTCACTGCGCAGGCGCGGCTTTCCCCGCTTGTGGGCGGCTTCTGCTTCTATTCACGGCCGGCTCTTGCTTCAGTTCACGGGTGGCTGACTGTGCTCCATTCGCGGGGGACCTGCCCTGCCCGTGGCGGCTTTTGCCCTGTCCGTGGCAGTTTTTTGCCCTGCCCACGGCGGCTCCGGCCCGCCCATGGCGGCTTGCCATTCTCAAGGCGGTCTGCCCGCTAGGAGAGGTCCCCGGGAACCGAACCCAGGGCCTCCCATGTGGTATCCCAGCACGCTCTTTATCCACTGAGCTATCTAGCCGGGCCCGAAACTCCACTAATTTTTGTGTGTTGATCTTGTAACCTGCCACTTTGCTGAATTCCTTTATTAGCTCTAGTGGCTTTACTGTAGATTTTTCAGGATTCTCTATGTATAGGATCATGTCATCTGCAAATGGGGAGAGTTTTACTTCTTGATTTCCTATTTGGATGCCTTTTATTTCTTTTTCTTGCCTAATTACTCTGGTCAGAACTGGCAGCATAATATTCAATAACAGTGGTGACATTGGGCAACCTTGTCTTGTTCCTAAATTTAGGGGGAAAAGCTTTGGTCTTTCACCACTGAGCATGTTGTTAGCTGTGGGTTTTTATATATGTCCTTTATTGTGTTGAGGAAGTTTCCTTTTATTCCTATATGTTGAAGTGTTTTTTTATCAAGAAGGGGTGCTGGATTGTGTCAGATGCCTTTTCTGCACTGATTGAGATGATCATGTGGATTTTTCCCTTTGTTCTAGCAATGTAGTGTATTACAGTAATTTATTTTCTTATGTTGAGCCACTCTTGCATACCTGGGATAAATCCCACTTGATCATGGTGTATAATTCTTTTAATGTGCTGCTGGATTTGGTTTGCTAGTATTTTGTTGAGGACCTTTTCATCTATATGCATAAGATATATTGGTCTCTAATTTTCTTATGTGTCTTTTTCTTTCTTTGTTATTAAGATAATGTTGGCCCCATAGAATGAGTTAGAGAATTTTCCCTCCTCTTCAGTTTTTTGGAAGAATTTGAGCAGGATTGGTATTAATTCTCGTGGAATGTTTGGTAAAATTCACCAGTGAAGCCATCCGGGCCTGAGGTTTTCTTTGTTGCCAGGTGATTGATGACTGATTCAATGTCTTGTTATTGGTCTGTTAAGATCCTCTTTCTTCTGGAATAAGTGAAGGTAGTTTTTGTGTTTCTTTGAATTTATCCATTTAATCTAGGTTATCTAATTTGTTAGTGTACATGTGTTTATAATATCCTCTTATTCTTTTTATCTCTGTGGGGTCAGTAATATCATTTACACTTTCAATTATTATTTAATTATTTGCCTACTCTGTTTTTTTCTCAGTCTAGCTAATTGTCAATTTTATTGATCTTTTTGATGAACCAACTTTTGGTTTCATTGATTTTCTAATTCTTTTTAATTCTCTGTTTCATTTATCATTGCTCTTGTCTTTGTTATTTCTTTCCTCTGCTTGCTTTGGGTTTAGTTTTCTATGCTTTTTCTATATCCTCCAGTTTTGAGGTTAGGTACCTGTTTTGAGCTCTTTTTTCTTTTTTAATATAAGCATTTATATCGATAAATTTCCCTCTCAGCATCAATAAATTTTGGAATGTTGTGTTTTTGTTTTTATTTATCTCTAGATATTTCCTTATTGTCTTTCAGATTTCTTCTTTGACCATTGGTTGTTTAAGAGTGCATTGCTCCTGATTTTGTGTTAATCAGGGTAGGCTAAACATTCGCTATATTAGATACCATGGGTGTGTCCCCAGCCCTAGTTTTTTCTCCCTAGGTCTGGTTTTTAGAATGCTGGTGATAAACTAAGCCTGATTTATTATATGACCATCCTGTATGGGAAAAGACTGTAAGTTTGGTTATCTTTGGGCAACCTTAAGAGATATAACAGGGGGATGGGTGTGGTTCGGGTGGTTGGTTGTCTGCCTCCCATGTGGAGGGAACTGGGTTCCATCCCCAGGAACTCCTGCTAAAATTTTTTTAAAAAAGAAAAATATATAAGGCGCATGGGCCACCAGGCCCTGTGCGTGGGCACGCCGCCAGGCCCCACGAATGGGTGAGCTGCCAGGCCCCGTGCGCACGTACCCCACCAGGCCCTGCGAGTGGGTGAGCTGTCAGGGCCCATCCACAGGTGAGCCGCCAGGCCCTGTGTATGGGTGTGCTGTCAGGCTCCACAAGTGGGTGCACTGCCAGGCCTCGCGCACAGGTGTGCTGCCAGGCCCCATCCGCAGGTGAACCACCAGGTTCCGCAAGCCATACAGCAAGATGATGACGTAAGAGGAGAGTGACACAAGGGA
This sequence comes from Chaetophractus vellerosus, assembly GCA_004027955.1. Lineage (NCBI taxonomy): Eukaryota > Metazoa > Chordata > Mammalia > Cingulata > Chlamyphoridae > Chaetophractus > Chaetophractus vellerosus. The sequence continues at coordinate 11,421 of PVKH010001181.1, read as the reverse complement.
AAGCCAAGACAAGATGCACCAAAAAACCAGGAACTAAGGTGGTGTGGGCGGTAGGATACCTCTCTCCCACATCAGAGATTCTGAGAATCGAATTCCATTGAAGACAGGAGGAGAAGGATGAGACAATGCTCTTTCATGATTTGTTAACAAATGTTTCACAACAATGCAGGGTGTTTGTGTGTGTGTGTGGGGGGGTTGATGTGTGAGAGCCCTGTATGATGTTATGCATGTTTGTTTTGTAAGATCACAATGTTTACTGAACACTTATAGTTTATGTATGTTCATGTATAAGTGATATACATCAATAAATTGTTTTTTAAAAAAAGAGTACATTGCTTACAAAGAGGATCTTTAAAATGACCAAAAAGCACACAAAACTATACTCAACATCATTAGCCACTAGGGAAATGCAAATCAAAACCACTACAGTTTTTCACATTTCACACCCACTAGAATGACTATTTTTTTAAAATGAAAATGACAAGTATTAGAGAGGATGAGGGTAAATAGAACCATTCATTCATTGCTGGTAGTAATGTAAGATGATGCAGCCACTGTGGGGCAGATGGCAATTCCACTTCTAGGTATATACCCAAAAGAATTGAAAGCAAGAATTCGAACAGATATTTGCACACCAATGTTCATAGCAGCATAGTTCACAATTGCCAAAAGATGGAAGCAACCCAAATGTCCATCAGCTGATTTTTTGGATAAACAAAATAGAATATTATTCAGCTGTTAAAAGGAATGAAATTCTGATACCTATGACAATGTGGAGTAACTTTGAAGACCTCATGTTGAGTGAAATAAACCAGATACAAAAGGGTTGTCATTGTATTTTTTTTTTAAATCAGATGCAATGTGACTATAAAGGAGAGTGTCTGATTTTTTTTTTTTTTTTAAGTCAGCACAATTTTTCTATCCAAACAAATGCCGTTCCTCTGAAGGTGGCTGTTCTGGGAGGCTGCATGATTCTGCAGTGTCCATGTTGTTATTTAGAACTTGCTGGGGTCTTTAGGGAGCCTCCCTGAGAACTGCGGCACTTTTTAAAAAAATTTTTAAATTCTCAGTGTCATCCTTTGAGTGTGGGTTTTGTTTGTGTTTTGAAACAGCCCAGCATTTGGAAGGATATTTTTTAATGTAGCTTGTAAACTGCCATTGAAAACCTTTTCTCAAAGAGGAGTTCCAAATAATGGCTCCAACGATGGTAGCTGTGTTTGAACTAGCTATGTAATGACTCTGAGGGGAAAACGTTCATTTAGATTTAAACATTCTGTTATGTTTGTTTTATTTAAAAAAGACAGTTTCATAGTCAAAAAAAATATATGAAATAATTAGAATAAGCAAACTAATAAAGTCAGAATCTAAAATATAGGTTACCAGGGGATGGGTGGGGATAGGGAATAGGAAGCTATGGTTTAAAATGTACAGTTTCTATTTGGGACAATGAAAGCATTTTTATAATGATAACATTATAAACATAACAGCACTGAAACACATATTTGAATGGGGCTAAAAGGAGAGATTTTAGGTTGTATACATGATAGTAGAATAAAAATTTTAAAAACCATTGGAACTATATAACACAAAAAGTGAACCCTATATTAAACCATGCACTGCAGTTACTAGTACAAGTATAAAAATGTGCTTTCCTAAATTGTAACAAATGAACCACAGCAATGCAAAGTGTTAATGATAGAGTGGTATGTGAGAGTACTGTGTTTTATGCATGATTGTTTTGTAAACCCACAACTTCTCTAATTTTAAAAAAGTGTTGTTTAATTTCCACATATTTGGAAATTATGAAGCCATCTCTGGCTTCATTCCATTGTGATCAGAGAAGATACATTATATTTTTTCAATTTTTAATTAATTGAGACTTGTTTTGTGACCTAAAGTGTGTTCTATCCTGACCAGTGATATATATGTACTTGGGAAATGTGTATTCTTCTGCTATTGGATGAAGTGTTCTATATATGTCTGTTAGGGTTCATTGGTTTCTAATATCATTCAAGTTTTCTATTTTCTTATTGATCTTATGTCTAGATGTTTTATTCATTATTGAAAGTGGTGTATTGAAATTTTCTTATATTACTATGGAACCATCTAATTTTCCTGCGTATTTATCATATTTATGTCTTCTTGTTGAATTGACCCCTTATCAGTATAGAGTGACCTTCGTTGCCCCTCATAACAGTTTGTGGCTGAAAGTCTATTTTATCGGATATTAGATAGGTACCCAGCTCTCTTTTGGTTAGTATTTGCATGATCAATTTCTTTCTATCCTTATACTTTTTAAATTTAGGGTGAGCCTCTTGTAAACAGCATATAGTTGGGTCATGCTTTCTTATTCACTCTGCCAGTCTCTGCCTTTTGACTGGAGAGTTTAATCCATTTATATTTAATATATTTAGTGACCATGCAGGACTTTGTTCTGCCATTTTGCTATTGAATTTTATAAGTTGTATACCTAATTTGCCCCTCAATTTTCCCATTAATGCCTACTTTCATATTTGATTTTTCTGTTGTACCATTTGTGTCCCTTCTCATTTCTCTCTGTCTATAGTTTTCATATATTCATATCTATGGTTACCCTGGGGCTTAAATTTAACCTCTTAAAGCTAAAAAAATTACATTTGATTTGATTTGATGCCAACTTAACTTTAATAGCATACACACACACTGTTCCTATACCCTTCCATTCCCCCATCTTTTTAATGTGCTTGTTACAAATTATATCTTTATATATTTTATGCCCAAAACCATGAATTTGTCATCATATTTTATCATTTGCTATTTGGAACTTGTAAGAAGTAAAAAGTAGAGTTACATACCAAATAATACCATACAATAATATCAGCATTTATACTTACCCAAGTGGTTTCCTTTACCAGTGGCCTTTATTTCTCTATGTCACTTTGAACCACTGTCTAATGTCCTTTCCTTTCAGTCTGAAGAGCTCCCTTTAGCTTTACTTGTAGTCTATTGGTCTACTGGTAATGAACTCCTCCCTGATCTTTTGTTTATATGAGAATGTCATAATCTCACCCCTTTTGAAAGACAGCTCACTGGATAAAAAATTCTTGGTTGGTGATTTTTTTTTTTTCAAGTACTTTGTCCCATTGCCTTCTTGCCTCCATATTTTCTGATGAGAAGTTGGCACATAATATTTTTAGGACTTTATTGTACATAGCATGTTACTTTTTGTCTTGCAGGTTTCAGGACTCTCTCTTTCACCTTGTCATTCAGCAGTTTGACTCCTATGTTTCTGAACATGGTTGTCTCCAATTTCATCCTGTTTGGTTTTAGTTGAGTTTCTTGAATGTGCATATTCATGTCTTTCATTAAATTGGGAAGTTTTCTGCCATTATTTCTTTGAATATGAATACTCCTTCCACTCTTTCTCTTGCTCTTCTGATTTTGAATTCTCATAATTCATATATTGGTATCCTTGATGGTGTCCCACAGGTCTGTTTGCTTACATTTATTTTTTTCTTTCTGTTCCTCAGCCTCAATAATTTTAGTTGTCTTATATTAGAGATCACTGATTCAGTGTTCTTGGTTCATTTGTAAAATTTCTGTCTCCTTATTGAGGTCCTCATATTGTTTATTAACTTTTTCCCTGATATCCTTTAGTTCTTTCTCCATGTTTTCATTTATTTCCTTGAGCAAATTGAGAATAATTTTTTAAAAGTCTTTGTTCGGTATGTCCAAATCTGATATTCACTGATGGTTTCTGTTTTTTTCTTGTTTCTTTGGATGGGACACCATTTCCTCTTTGTTTGATTTCTAAATTTTTTGGTGCACAGTGTACATTTTAATATTTTAAAGTGTTAACTCTGGGACTTATTCCCTGTGCTATGTGTTTCTTAAGTTTGTATCCAGCTGTGATATGACAGAGATTTCCTTGACGACCATGAGCTAACAAAACAAACAAACCAATGTACCTTTCACAATTTTCACATTGTCTGGTGAAAATTGCATTGTCTGGTGCTCTCCTTCAAAGTTTAGCCTTACTGTTGAGAAGATTGGTCTGAGAGAAAATTGCAGTGAAGGATCTTCTTTGTTTTTTCTGAGCCCTTGTCTTGTCCTGGGTCTTGTGCTTGCTCTTGGTCTTAGGAATTCTCCCAATGATAGGAATTCAAATGCCCCCCTTACTCCCTAAGAAAAAGACTTTCTGCCTCTCCAGGTGCCCTATTGTATGATTTAAAGACGATAATCTTTTGCCCTAGTCCGCTTTGACTTAATTGTTTCTTCTACTGCTTTAGCTGTCCTAAGCTGCTCCTGCCTGCAGGACAAGTTCTGAGAGGATGAGTGTTTTGGTCAGCCACGGGCGTGCCTTTTGAAATATACCAAAGATTGGTCGGTCTTTATAAAGGGTATTTATTTGGGGTAGAAGTTTACAGTTACCAGGCCACAAAGCATAAATTTCTTCCCATACCAAAGTCCACGTGTTGGAGCAAGATGGCTGCCGACCTCTCTAGGGTTCAGGCTTCTGGATTCCTTTGTTCCCGGGGCTGCGTTCCTCTCCGGGCTTAGCTTCTGTTTCCTTCACGAGTTCAGCTGTAGACCATGAGGCTTTCTATGCGTTGCGTCTCTCCACAAGGCAGCTGTAGACTATCGGGTGAACGGCTCACTCCAACATCAAAACTGCTTCTCAAATCTGCTTCTCTAAATCTGCTTCTCTCAATCTGCTTCTCTCAATCTGCTTTTCTCAATCTGCTTTTTCTGCTGCCTCTTGTCTAGCCTTTTATACTTGAGACCACGCCCACCGAGGGGTGGGGCTCAACATCTCACTGACATGGCAGTTAACGCCCTACTCATAACTTAATCATGCCCAGATGAACAGATTAGTTTACAAGAATAATCCAATCTGTATTTTTGGAATTCACAATTAAATAAAACTCTGAAATCATCACAATGAGCATGAGTGGAGTTGGTTCAGTCTTTCAGCCTGCCACCCAGTAGATTGGAACTGCCATACAGGCACCCCAGTATGCACAAAGGGGTTACTCTGCTTCCTCCAGAATAGGGCCAGGAACCCACAGTGGAAGCACAGGCTGGCTCCACCCTGCTCTGTGGAGGGATTGAGGAAGAGTCCAGCCAGGATGCCACAAGCTTCTCCTATCATTTTTAAAGCAGTGTTTCCTTTATTCAGCACTTGCCCAGTTACTGCAGCCCTTTAACTGATTTTTGGAGTTTTGAGGAAGATGTCTCTGCCAGTTTTTGCTAGTTGTTCAAAGATTCTGTGGGGAAATGGCACCTTGGAGCAGCTTATTTCCCCATCTTGGTCGAGTCCAGCCTGTCTTTCTTGATAACAGTACCACAATTTTGTTTGGAAGGTCAGTGTGTCCAGTCTCAGGCAATAGGTCCAGGTTAATTATGCAATTATGTATTCTTTGCAAGTCTTCAGTGTACATTGGGATAGTGATACAAGCTAGTTTTGGCCAATGAAAAACATGGAGAAGTCTGCGAGGTTACACCTAGGAAAGCATTTGCTTTTTTTCATCGAGGGATAGATTCAGGTGCTTTCCTGTTTTTTGTTTTTTTTTTCCTGCTTTGAATGGAATGTAATGCCTAGAACTGCAGCAGTCATCTAGTGACCATGAGGAAAATGTCATAAAAATAGCAGCTATGTCTGCCCTAACATCATTGTGCTGCTGAACCAATGCCAGCAGCTATTTACCTTTCATTTTATTGTTGAATGATAAACACCCGTATGGTTTAAGCCACTTTTATCAGATTTGTGTTTCCTACAGCTGGACTCGTGTATATAGAAAATCCAAAAAAGTATGGCTAAAATATTGGAATTAATAAGAAACTGTACAATGTTTCTGAATACAAAAATCAGTATACAGAAATTTGTAAATTTTATTTCTATATTCTAGCATCAAACAGAAAATGAAAACTAAAAGGATACCAATTATAACAGCATTAAAAAACCTGAAGTTCCTAGGAATAAATCTAACAAAAGATAGAAATGCCTTCTATGGGAAAAGTTTAAACTTTATCGAGAGACATTTAGAAAAATATAAGTAAGTGTAGAGTGACACCATACTCATGTATTGGAAGACTTGATATTAAAAGATGACAGTTACCCCAAATTTGATTTATAGATTCAATGTAATCCAAGTCAAAATTCCAATATATTTTTGTGAGCCTTGATAAAATGATTTAAAAATTATTCAGAAATGCAAAGGGCTAAATATAGACAGTCTTGAAGAAGATAGGAGGACTTGCTTTATCAATTATATCCGTATTCTAGAGCCAGTGTTAATAAGAGATTGTGATATTGGCACAGGGGTAGATAAAATGATCAATGGAATTGAATAAATCTCAGAAGAAGAAACGTACATTTAAAGACACTTGATGCATGATGGCAGATCTCACAGGTCAGTGGGTAAGGACAGGCTTCCCAATAAATGGTGTTAAATTATGCTGGGAAAAGCATAGGTATTTATAACCAATATTGGCTATAATAGTGTCACCAAAACTGTGAGGATATTGGAAACTGGCATATGAGAAACAAAAAAAACACCCTGGCGACTGGTACTAACTTGGAAGGTAGATATTCTGTTTCTCTTCTTTTAGTGGTTACCCAGAAAATGTTAACATGCATGTCTCACTTGAAGTTTCTCCTTCTTCTGAACAGTACTAGGAATTTATAACACTTTAATTCAAAACACCACCTTTATCTTATATGTTGTTACCTAAAATAAAATAGGTAACAACATATATCCCTCCATAGTAAACATTATTGTTCTTGTTTAGGTTTATCCACTTGTTCCCAGTTTCTGTATTCACTATTTGTTCTTGCTTTTCCCACCTCCCTTATTTCAATTTCTTCCTTTTTGAAGTGCATCCTTTAGAGAAGGTTTGTAAATGGTAAATTACTTCAGGTCAACCTTGCCTCTGCTTGTTTCCCTCCCCCCACTCATTGCTTCCTTTCTTCATTCATTCAACAAATATTATCTTCCACTTATGAAGATGGGGATACAAGATAAAGAACCTATTTCCATGGGGCTTTGAATGGGATGGACTAGAGAAGTGGGGCATGGAAGGGGATGTGTAAGGATACTTTAAACTATGACATAAATGTGAAACTGAGCATCTGTGTTCACAGACAGACATTCACACAGACACACAGAAAAGGCAACTTTAAGATATGGTTCTTACTCTTGGATGATTACCAGCCATCCTTAGTCATTTTTTTCTTCTACATGGTTGTTTCTTTTGAACTTAACAGAAGAATAGTTGCAGTAGTTTAGGCAATTTTAAATTCTTGCTAAATTGTCAAAAGACAATGATTTGCTTCCATTGAGAATACTAAAAAATTTTGGAAGGCTGGCCTGTTTCAAAAAAAAGTGTTTTATGTTTATGCCTTATAGATTTTATTTAGACAATATTGTAAATAAAATAATTTATAGAAATTACTTTATATGTACCCTTTATATGCTCTCATGTTCAACCTCAAAAAAAATACATGTGTATTTTTGAAAATTTTATCAGTATTTTCTATGGTTTTCTACAGTGGCATTTTAAATATGGAAGACTGTGATTTTTAAATTATAAGAAATAATTTTGTGAAAAACTCACATATTTTATATGAATTATGATTGTATACAATTTTTTTTTACAGTGGGACTCAACTAGGAGGTCTAATTACAGTTCTGTGCTTCTTTTTCAACCATGGAGAGGTGTGTTTTATAGCAAATAATTATTAATCAATAGGAAAGAACATAGGAACAAGGAAATATATTCAAAAATACAATATATGAGTACATATTTCTTATGACTGTGCAATATTTTTAAGCATTTTATGTTCCAAGTTGATATCAATCATGTTGACCTAGACTTATGTCATGACTAGAATTTATAACATGAAATATCTTGCCTTTTTTTAGTAAATATATGTGCAAACATGTATTCTATAGAAAAAGGAAATACTGTAGTTGTTGAGTCCAGGCACTTCACATGCATTACCTCATTTACTCCTACCAAACATTTATGGGGGATTTTTGTTACCTTCACTGTACAAATTAGGAAATTGAAATTTAGAAAAGTAAAATTACTTATTCAAGATTCCAAATTCTCTGCTGAATTAAAATAGAAAGTAACTTACTCATTGAGCCCAGTGGAACAATGGTTCACCTAAAAAAAGCTCATAGAAACTTATTTAGAATATAATGGATTCATTCAGCAAATTATTGAGTGTATACCGTGTGCCATCCTCTTTTAGATGCTGAGGGTATGGCATCAACAAGAGAGAAACAATCTGTTGCCTCTTGGAAGCAAAACATGTAATATGTTGACACAAGTTATAAGTTTTTTTTTTTTATCCATTACTATTGGAAGAAGTAGATACTTGGTCAAATTTTAAAAATCAGAGAAGGGAATCACAAAAATGATAGATAAGCTATCTTAAACATAGTATTTTAACTTAAAGCAAACAAATGCATAGACACTCACAAACGTGTTGATGTGAAGAAAAGCCTTTATTTTGAGTATGCCAGACAACTGGTATTATGAGTTGTCTTTCTTATACATACAATAATTAGTCTTGCAAGGTTTATAATTTTGGTTTCTTGGAAGAGGAGTAATAACTTTTAAGATACTTGCAAAGTAATGAGTTGAGATAATTTTGGTTTCTTGGAAGAGGAGTAATAACTTTTAAGATACTTGCAAAGTAATGAGTTCAGATTCTATCTAGAATTTTAGAATTTTTGATATAAAATTTTTTAATGCTTATAACTCTTAGAAACAATTATTTTAAAGTCTATATGGAATTTAATTGGGATTTTCATTACATGCATGATTTCAGTGATTCTTTAATACTTTAAAAAATTTACAGTTAACTCTTTTAAGGTATATTTCACAAATTCAGAGACAAACTTAATTATTTATAATGTATATCTCTACTCATTTAAACTTATGTGTAAACACTCTTGCTGCAAAAGTTATAAGTGACATTTGTTTAGATACTTTTCTGAGCGTGTATATGTCCCAAAGTCCTTTGATGCCAGGGTTAGATCTGCAGGGCTGGAAATGTGGATCTGGTTTTTCAGCCCCCAAATCCTCGCAGCTCCTATACCTACCATCTTGTTTGTCCCTTGGATTTCCATATGCTTTGATATATCTTTCACTTGTGCCTGGACTTACTAGTTAATGGCTCTCTACTTAATGGTTATGTGCCTTTTAAGAGATGTCCAGAAACTGAGAAGCTATGCCAGGGCATTCAGAAATAGGATATAATGAGCCTAGTATTAAAATGATTAAAACCAGCCCATCCATTATTTTAAAAGCAATAATGTTTATGGTAATATAACATGCAGTGAAGTAAGCATATTATTGATTTCAGGCTACACGTGTGATGTGGACACCACCTCTCCGGGAAAGTTTTTCATATCCATTTCTCGTTCTACAGATGTACATTTTAACTTATATTCTCAGGTAAATTTGATTTCTAAAACAAAGTTAAATGTATTCTAAGTTAAGTTTCTTATAATATGTTTTAACTTATTAAGTTATAATTACCAAATTTAGGCTTCTTTATGTTTTTTAATTATTTTCAAAATAAATTGAGTACCTAGTTAAGAAAAAGTCAACTTAAAAATAATAAAAATTTACTGTGTAAAAATTGCTTTCCACTCACAAGTCTAGGTTACAGATTTTAGGTAAATTATGTTTTAATAAATCAGAATTTATATTTTCATATATATTTTGTAAAGATTCACATGTTTTTGAGAAACTTAAATTTTCTCCTCAAGAAATCTACTCTGACTCATTATTTTTCAACCTGTTATTTTTATGGATCATTAATGGATGTGCCATGAAAAAATATTTACACTTAAATGAATTTAGGAAATGCTGGGTTATATAGATAAGTAAGTAGGATATATTTTTGAAGCATTTCTGATCTTTCCAGCAATTCAACCAGAATTATTTCTCAGCTTTTTTTCTTAGACACATTCTTTGTTGGTATTCAGTTTGTCAGCATTGTAGAAATTTATATCCACATACACACATATTAGAATACTCTAAATAACTTTACTGTAGAAATATGTTCCAGCAAATGTTAGAGTGATCTCTCATTGAATAAAACAATGATGATTGTCTCCTCCAAACTCCCAGGGAACCTCGTACTTCACTTACCAGTACATATCAGCTTCTACCTTACATGTTTTCTTTCTTTCTTGCATGCAAATTTGTTAATCACTCACATACATATACATGTCTACACATACACTTATATATACTTAAAAGTACCGTTGGAAACAGAAAGCATGTCATTTTTATCTCTTTAACTGCAGAGTATCTAGTACACTGCCGTGCATACATTTAAGGGCTGCCTATGTTTGCTGATTGAGTGAAAGTTGGAACCATACTGGGGTAGCTACACACAAAAGAGGAGCAGACTTAACCTGTCTTGTTACTGTGTATATATTAGGGTTGAATTTGGATTTAAGAATCCACTCCCTGTCCAGATTTTTTATCTTTGCTCTCCACATTACCTTCTCTCAAAGATTATGATGGGGGAAATTGCCCATTTGTCTGGCTAGTCAAGAGTTTCATGGAATGAAATGTGTTAATTAGAACACTTAGGGTTGTCTCTTTGAGGGCATGTATAATACTCTGTACTTTAGTCAAAAATATTTTTTACTTGATAAAATACAAGATAACTGAGTGCTTAATGAATACATTTTAAAAATAATATTACTAAACAATATATGAAAATTTAAATTTTTCTTTTGGAAATGTTTATACAATTATACAAAAATCCAATACAGATCAAAATCTACAACTGTTCTTTTTATAAAGTCTGTATTGGATTTTGATCTCTGTACTGGATTTTCATCTGTATTGGATTTACTCAAAATGTTTGCATTTCTTTTTTCATATTCTAGAAGACCCTAAAGTCTTCTGGGATAGAAGGTGGTGGTTACTGATACATCTCAGTACTGCAGAATGGACATTTTAAATTTCAATATGCAATTCAACTGTATTCTACAATTATTCTTTAATTTGTTTTTTTTTTTCAATTCCTTAGATTTTTTTCATAGTTGTTTTTTTTTTTTAAAGATTTATTTTATTTTTTTACATATCTCCCCTTCCCCCCCCCCCCCCGTTGCGGCGACGCGCCGAGACTTGGTCACTGCGCAGGCGCGGCTTTCCCCGCTTGTGGGCGGCTTCTGCTTCTATTCACGGCCGGCTCTTGCTTCAGTTCGCGGGTGGCTGGCTGCGCTCCATTCGCGGGCGACCTACCCTGCCCGTGGCGGCTTTTGCCCTGTCCGTGGCAGCTTTTTGACCTGCCCACGGCGGCTCTGGCCCGCCCATGGCGGCTTGCCATTCTCAATGGCGGTCTGCCCGCTAGGAGAGGTCCCCAGGAACCGAACCCGGGGCCTCCCATGTAGTTTCCCAGCG
>PVKH010001180.1:0-31791 GCA_004027955.1 Chaetophractus vellerosus | reverse complement strand
GTGCATCACTGATTACTGTCTGGGGGAAGGGGACCACACTGAATTCAACCAGTCACAGCTAAGCAAAGTTCTTTCTCCAATCAGCCTCCCAGAGCTGGGTTTTAATGGCAGCCCATGAGAACAAAACCTAGGCATTGCAACATGAATCATTTAAAAAGTATGTTGATAACTAATGAAAAATAAGTAATACTCATTTCATGACAAGGAAAGAACAATTTAACATGGTTATGCAAAAGAACAAAAAGGTCAATTTGGAAGAATGCAACTTGCCTTGAGCAGTGATACTTAATCTTTTAAAGGTCAAATAAGATTTTAGAAGTGGATGAAAGCCATGGACTCTCTTCTCAGAAAAATATGATTACTCATATTTGCATAAAGAGCCCACATCATGTCAGGGGATTCAGAGCCTGTCATCACTAGCCTACTATCACCAACACCAAAGCCACCTCTGCTAATGGGCTCTTACATCTTTTCCCTACTCGACCCCTCCTGTGTTCTAGCCAGTTCAGCTCAGCGGTCACAGATTTGGGTCTTGGACAAGTGTGACCTCATTTGTAAAAAGAGTAGATGACTATCGATGCTGTTTAATTGGAGTGGCTATAAGTAGAGTGCCACTACCAAAATAGCAGTCGCATTGCCTATCATTTCAGCAGTACAGCTGATTTCTTTGGCCTTCAGGTTGTATTCATCCAGAAGTATTCTCCACCTCAAATGTAAACACCTCCTGAGAGGTCACAACTAACAGTGGGACACCGCTCAAAGGTAAACACAACCTGCTGCACAAAGCTAGCACATTCTGCACAGAAACAGCCTTTATATCACTATTGATTTGTGCCAAAGAATTACCCAATGTTAACCATTGTTTTCCAAAAGTAAATTCCCCCCCCCCCTTCTGCTTGCTCTTGCTGTGTGTCCATTCTTCTGTGTTTCTCTATGTTCGCTTCTTGTCTCCCCCCGTCTTTGCAGCGACGCACCAAGTCGGCACTCCGCGGCAGCGGCTAACTCCATTCGAGGGTGGCTCCATTCCGTTTTCACGGGCGGCTCCGCTCCATGTTTTGCGGGCAGCAGACCTCCATGTTTTTGCTGGCTGCTGGCTTCCACTTTGCAGGCAGCAGCTCCGCTTTTCACGGGTGACTTTGCCATGCCCGTGGGGGCTCTGCCCTGCCCATGGCGGCTTTTTGCCTTGCCCACGGCAGCTTTGCCCCGCCCATGGCGGCTTGCCTTTCTCAAGGCCGTCTGCCCGCTCGGAGAGGTCCCCGGGAACCAAACCCGGGCCTCCCATGTGGTATCCCAGCGCGCTCTTCATCTACTGAGCTATCTAGCCGGGCCCTAATCACATATGATATCTGAAAAAATTGACTTTTATTTGCTGAAATTTTTTTTAAAAACTGAATTTATCTTGGGTGTTATGGAAAATTTAGTAAGTAAACTGAAGAAAAAGAGGAGAGGGAACTATGTGAACTAGAAATAAAGACGAAAGGAAGACTGGGGTTACAAGAATCAACAATGAGTGCATCAAAGAATGTTCTTTTAAGTTATAGTGTATACAGTATTGATGCAGAACCTTAAAAAAATATCTGTGTAACAGATGTTGCCTAGGAAATATTTAGAGTCAGAATCTAGTGTGCTATTCTACTCATATTTTATTGCACCCACTATCAGTATAAAATGTATGACTATTTTACAGCCTAAGTTTTACTGGGATTCATTTAAATTTAGGCTAACTTGAGAAAATTAAAACAAGCATTTATTTATGTCATAAACATGTGTATAGAATTTCATGTATGAAATTTTTATTGATAACATGCTTTTTGCCCCTTTCACATCATATCACGTTTTACAAATAGAAGTCAACTTGTATTTTAATTTACTGAAATAATCTGTCTAGACACTGAAAGATTATAGGGAAACACACAAAGATAAGTATAGCAGATACACACTCTGAAATTGATTCTATTCTCTCAGATTTCAGCTATTTATAGGATCTCCTTCGCAGACAGACGAGGAAGATCTGGTACGAGGCAAAGACTTATCATTTTAAAACAAAATGTCTACCCGAAATAAAAGCACTTTGTATTCATTTCAGTAGTTTGTTCAAGTTTCTTCAGAAGAACTTGGACAACCATATGTATTGTTTCCATAATTCCTGAAACTCCGTGAAACATCACTCCTGCAATGTGGTTTACTCGTGGCTCTCATTCAGGGTTCTTGGAAAAGTCATCACACTCAGCAGCAACAGGGGTGTGCATTCTCCCTTGGAACTAAGAATTCCCACTTCTCACTCGGGAGATTTTGTTTTTTCCAGATCACATCTTGGTTCTTGTCCACACCATCTCGGATCTCCACCCACTTCCTTATCCGGACTAGGGTGAGGAAAATGCTGGGGGTGCTGGAGTTGGCTTTTATAGGCTCCAATGAGCTGGTTGCTCAAAATTTTCAGGAGTTTTGCAAGCCGGTCATTAAACATAGCCCTTACAAAAATTAAAATATAAAAACTTGCAATTAAATAAATCATATACTAAAAAAGGTAATAAATACACAAAACTCATCACTTCCTAATTATTTTACTACATTTTACTATTTCCTGTGCCTTAGGCACTAGGACACCATCCCACAGCCTTGGAAGCTGGAGTGAGATATTTTTCCATGTTTAGTGATCATCTGTGATTTCTTTCCTACACAGCATTTACTCCTTCTCCTTCTGGTTTTTTAGGGGTGTCATCCTTTACCCTCACTCACATAGTATGTGTTTAAGAGAATTTTTTCTTAGTTTTAAATGAGTTAGTTGGATAGGCAGGAAGAAAGCAAAGGATTACATTTGCAGGAATAAGAATTGACTTGCAAGGAACATACCTGACTTCTTCAAGAGAAGATATTGAACTGGGTCAATTGTGGAAAGTGATGATACTCAGCCCACCTGTTCTTGTACTCCTAGAGGGCTAACATCATTGTGACAGGGAATGGGAAACTTGGAGTTAAAACTTTCAGGAATTCTCAAAAAGCCTTTAGCCTGTCAGACCAAATGCACCCTTGTTTCACTATGGCAGGGGTTCTTAACCAGGGGACCACAGGGGGTCTGTGAGCTTGAACTGAAAAAAATCAACTTACTATCTTTATTTTCTCTGACCTCTAACTGAAATCTAGCATATCCTTCACTTATGAATATATGCTATAAATTACAGTAGGGGTCCGTGTTTTTCACCTGACTGCCAAAGGGGTCCGTGGAACAAAAAAGGTTAAGAACCCCTGCACTAGGGTCTCATCTGTCAGCACACATAGAGATACCAAACACTCCAGGTTGTGTTTATCTTAGTTGCAATTAATGTAATGCTTTTTGCACCCCAAATTTTTACTGGCTAATGACATCAATGTCTCTAAAAACTGAAAGCCTAAAAAAACTAGAAAAGATGATCAATTCTGCAAATACCCTTAGATGTAATTCCACAATAGACGCAGTGAGTAAAAGTTTAGATTTCAATTTTTAGATTGCATTTCTTCCTAACTAAACAGCTTAAGTCCAAGAAATCAAGCAAAGTGGTCTGTTATCATCACCATATCAACCCTCAGGTATACTTCCTGAGTCCCAACAAGAGCTCTCAGAGAAGTATTGTTAGTGAATATCCTAGTCTTAAAACTCCTTAGTGCTACCACCATTTGACCTCAAACTTCCTTTCTTCTCAGATTCCCACCTCTAAACACGAAACAAACAAACCTTTACCTAAATTAGCCCATGTGTGAGTTTTTAGGGTCAAGTGTCTCAGGTTCACAAAGACTTCTAGACTCTTTTTCTAAACTTTTATAGACCTTTATCAAAATGCCAATAGCTTGAACTCTTAACTTGAGCAGCCCATGGGCTCAGTATCAAATGCCCTGTCGATTCTGTAATCAGATAGTTGTATTCCATTTATTTTCCCTTTCAGAGCATAGCAGAAGTAAAGGGATTACACTTTAGGTGGATGTGGACCCTAAAATAGCAGTTAATTTGTGGCACTTAAGGAATCTGAAACTACTCACCATTCAGCCAACATTTGTGGAGGGCTAACTGATCACACCTTTAGGGTGGTGTGTGCTGAGTGATTTGCCTGGTATCATGCCCTATGATTCAGACTTCCCCTTGAATAGATAAACTCTGCTGGCATTTATTATTGTTATTGGGCATTTTGAATAGAAAACAAAGACAGCATGGTATGCCAGGTTTGATGGTCCTCAATATCTCAGTCTTTAGTCCTTGCCTTTAGAAAAAACAACACAGATAAAAAATAAAATACTTAATAATTAGTATTTTATTTAGTATTTAGCCTTCATTAGTGTGTGAGGCAAGTCATTGTTTGTCACCTTACAGAGTTACTTGTCAAAAACGCTGAAGGCCTAAATAGCTTCCTTAAAATTTCAAGTGCCTACATTTAGCATAAAATTAATTGCATTAAGAGAAAATAAAGTCAAAGCTTTGCCTCCTATCACTTTTGAGGCAAGTAATCAATAGTTCATTAATTCGAAAAACATATTGGGGTCAACATATGACAGGTTCTGGAAAACATATCAAGTAGGAAATTTATATTCCTGTGTACCTATTTAAATATTTTAAATAGATCTCTCTGATCTGATGTGGTGTCATTAGTAAACAACGTGAAAGGATACTCTGAAACTTTGGTTCATGAACTTGAAGTGTAAATTAACTAAAACCTTGGCAATGCTAATAAAAATAATTTTTCTTTGTGTTGCTTAGGAAAATGCCAACTGAAATGGATTAAAAAATCATCAGATAAAAGTAGGATTCTAGAAGGAAGAGGGAAGCAGTTAAGAGATTTAAAATCATGGAAACAGACTCAGCTTGAGTCTGAATTTTGAACTGAGCAGCCATTGTCACGCAGCCTCAAAGCCTCTACTCCATGGCCTTGGTTATAGGGCCTCTGCAAGAGCACCAAGAAACACCACTGGTTTCTCAGATGCTGAGCTCTACACCACTTACCTAAACTTTACATACAGACTGTTAGAAAACCTTCCCATATCTCCAAATGACACACTTTCAGAGCTGGCCCAGTCTCTAAGATTCTTCTAAAAATCCTCATGTCCAGTTCTTTCTTAAAATAACCGAAGAGAAACACCCAGGGTATTCAGACTGGTCATCCCTAATATGCTTAAGTTCTAAGGGGAGGGAGAGGGAAGAATAGGTGTAACATGAGAGCATTTTTGGGACATGGGAATTGTCCTGCATGACATTGCAATGACAGCTACAGACCATTATACGTTTTGTCAAAACCTATAAAATTGTGTGGGACAAAGTGTAAGCTACAATCTAAACTGTAGTCCATAGTTAGTGGCAATGCTTCAATATGTGTTCATCAATTGTAACAAATGTACCACACTAATGAAAGATGTTGTTAATGTGGGAAAGTGTGGGAGGGTATATGGGAATCCCCTATATTTTTGATGTAACATTTATGTAATCCAAAGCTTCTTTAAAAATTACAAAAAAATTTAAAAATTAGTCATCAGATGATAAAAATAATCCATTTTAAGTTATATATAAAGTTCATATTTTATATGTACCAAATGTTGATATATTAGTTACAAACGAATTCACTCATTGACAGAGTTATAATGATATCCACGGTACAGGATGAGGGGTGATGCGATTATACAGGATAAAGTATAATTTCTAATACTGAAGGATCTCCAATCTAAAAAACACAAGCATTTCAAAACAAACCCAAGAAATAGAAAAAGAATCCTTTATAGACAATTATACAAACATTGGGGAGAGAAAACAGGAGTAATGTGGCAATCTTAAAAAAAAAAACCTGAGTGATACATTTCTGAATTTATTTGATACCTTCCTATTCAAATAGCCTATTTTGCTTGGGTATTTATTGGGATGGCTCTCAGTTCCAATCCTCTGAAACACTAAAATGATAAGCATTATTCCAATTGCAAAAATGCTACTGTGTTATTAATACTTTATTAGTAGTAACACAGACACACTATTAACCTTGAAATGTCTCCTGCAATTTATAAAAAGGACTTCATTAATACATGAACTCAAACATTGTTTCATGATTTAAAGCTTAGGTATTCTTATGTTTTTGGTAAAATAAAATACCTCAAAGTCACACTCTGTTAGTTGGTGTATATCTGTGACTTTTTCACACATCATTTGACAGAAATATTATGAGGTCTGAGGGTTGGTATTTGTGGACAACTCTGTATATTTTTCTCATGGCAGGGATCCAACAATAATTTTACTTGTCTACCACTTTCAACGTAAAGCTGTCCTTGAAAAATATTTGCCAAAATTGCCTCAATGGGAGTCTAATCTTAGATGACTGCTATTGAGCAGATTTTATGGACAAAACTTGAGGGAGGTGAGGGGACTGAAAATACTGATACTTTAATAAAGGAGCAAGTAATAGAGACAAAGGCAAGATCGCGGGTCATGGCATGTAAAAAGAGTAGAATTCTGTACAAATGACAAGTTTCAAGTCAGACAGGCAGAAAAGTACCAGGAGAACAAAAGTAATTGAATTTTAACAAAACTCAGGCTAAAAGCCAGAAAATGGTGTAATGATAGAATGCAAAAGTACAGGGCAAAGCCAGCTTGAAAAGAGATGGTTTGACTTTGATAAGAAAGGACTTTACAATTAAGACATTTCATGCCTTCACCAGGGAATTTTCATGGGATTTCTAAAAGTATCCAAACATTAATCTCAGTAGGAGTGACCTCTCACTGGCTCTTCAAACAAGGGTCTTGCTTAGAGCTAGTGATACAGGCAGACCCTGATAAGAAGTTCTTTATGAAGGCCCTCTGATTTTCTAGTCTCCAAGTTTGACTAACTTACCTGAAACATTTCTGCTCCCTCCTCAGTGAATCTATTTTCATTTGTTTAGTCTTTCTATCTTGAGAGAGACTGTTCTGAACATCAAGCTAAGAGTGTGG
This sequence comes from Chaetophractus vellerosus, assembly GCA_004027955.1. Taxonomy (NCBI): domain Eukaryota; kingdom Metazoa; phylum Chordata; class Mammalia; order Cingulata; family Chlamyphoridae; genus Chaetophractus; species Chaetophractus vellerosus. The sequence goes on along the minus strand of PVKH010001180.1, from coordinate 24,857 downwards.
TTTTTATGAGGTTTTGGTTTTTAAGAAATGCACAGTAGGGCTAGGATATGATTTTATAAAAATAGCTTTATTTCAAACTAAAAAAAAAAAAAACAGAAAAAGGCAGCTCAATAAGTTATGGAAGCATTACTCCTAAAAAGTTCTGTCCAGGCAGTTTTATCTCACCTAATTCTGACGACTAACCTAATTGTTCCTCTAGTGTTCAGAAAGATACACAGATGAACACAGATTAGTTAAATGACATAGTCAAGGTCTCTTATTGATGAAAAAAATGATGAAGAGAAACAAATGCTTAATCATATTTATATCTCACAAAACCAAATCAGTTGGTTTTTGGTTTTAGGATATGATTTTATAAACACACTGAAAGAGATTAATTAAGATTTTAAATACACAGAAGTGGTTTCTTCACTGTCAATTTGGCTTGACGGACTTCAAGTTCTCTCAAGTGAAGATTTGGTTCTTCAACTCTAGTTGAGTCTTCTAAATGGGCTTTCTTTATAGCTTACACATTATTTGCTCACATATTCTCCTATCTTAGTTTGCCAGGCCTGCTATGACAATTACAACACAACCATTGTCTAAACAACAGAAATTTATTGGCTCACAGTTCTAGAGTCTAGGAGCCCAAAATCAAGGTACTGGCTGGGCTTGCTTGCTCCTGGAGTGCGTAGCATTCCGGCAATCTTCTGTCACATGGCAATCTGTCTCACCTTGTGTCAGCTCCTCTGATTTCCTCTGACTTCAGGCTTCTACCTCTGTGTCCAATTTCTTTGATGTATAAGGACTTCAACCATATGGATTAAGGCCCACCCTGATTCAATCTGACCTCATCTAAATAGTATCCTTGAATATCCTATTCACAAGTGTGTCCATACACCTTAACTAATAATACTATTTTCAAAGGTCCTATTTACAAATAGGTTCACACCCACAGGGTGAGGGTTAGGACTTGAACATGTCTTTAAGCAAGACATGATTCAATCCCCATTTCCCAAGATCCATGACAAAATAATTTCTTCTTCACTTCCAACCTAGGCTGAAACATGTTACAGAAAATTGGTTTTACCTTGGAGTTGCAAGATTGACTAGTTAGGTGTCCTCTGCTTTACATAAACCATACAGTCCTGAAAAAGAAATGATTGCTCATCAATTCTAGTTATTCTTCCTCCTGGATTCTCTCCCTTTCTGGTCCCCTATTCTCAGGTTTTTTTCTCTTCCTGCCTTTTAGATGTTGATATTTTAAAGGAATGTATTCTCAGCCAATTTCCTCCTCAATCATCAAACTCTGCATCTATGTGTGCAGCCTTCACCTTGTCCATGGCTTCATCAACACCTGCTCACTCAAGACCCTCTCATGTTTACATCTAGCCAAGAGCTCCTACCAGAGTGCCAGAGGCATGTATTCAACTGCTACTAGAGTGTTTCTACATAGATGCCTTACTGGTGTCTCAATATCAAAATGTTCTCTTAGAAATTCATTATCTCCTCCAAATATGCTCCTATATTCCTAACTCAAAGAACACCTTGCTTCCAGCAATCACAATCTCAAATCTCAACTATTGTAATAGCCTCTAATGGGTATTGTGTGTCTGGAATTTTCAATTTCTGCCTACCACAAAGAGTGTTAGATGGGGCATTTCTCAAATATAAGGAAGGAGCCCAGGCATTAGATAGCCTAAACTAATGACTTTTGTTAATTATAATGCTCACTTGAAACTGACTGGAAATACAGTAGCATTAAATCAGTTAGTAAGCATTTTTCCTTGGATGACATCATACAAAAATAGGATTATTTAAGAAATGAATAATAGACATCAAAGACTTAAGGGGCCAGATAGGAATGGTTAATGAATGAGACAGATGGGGTATAAAAATAAAATTTGGAGTACTGGTGATGGTGTCAAATAGGAGAGCATATGATCAGTCTAAAGACACTCAATACAATTACTTTACACAAGATTTATTAATGTAGCTGCACTAATACACTATTAAATTGAAAAGTTGTGACTATTGGTCAATATTACTTATTGTAACTATTTGCACTGTTCATTTATGCCTCTGAATTAGGAGGATCTACAGTGAATGTGCCCCTATGGCCTTGGATTTCCTCTGGAAGAAAGAAAAGAATAACTAAAATATAGAATTATTGACTATGAGGAGTAGAACTAGAATATAGAATTAAGGACTACGGGTTTGCTTAGTGGTATTCCCTAACCATGAAATTATGAAAATTAAAATATAAATACAATGCATATATTTCAATGAACTAAAAGCAAATATTCTCAAGTGCTGCTCTGTAGGCTTCCCTCTCAATGAAGCAGATAGCTGAGAAACAAATTAATTATGTCTATACCCTATGGTTTCTATCTGACGGTAACATACAAGGGATTCAACTGTGAACTTGAGAGCAGACTGAAAACGAGCTAATCTTTCACTTTCCTCGTGTAAAGTTGCTAAGTATTTTGGAGAGAAATCACAACCACCTGGAATCTTATCTAAATAATAAAATTAATTCTAAAAGAAACACATACAACTAGACAAGATTCAATGGAAAAGTTAGAGGTACCACACACATCCCAGTTACCATGAATAAGAATGTGTGTGGTTGAGGTAGACTTAAAATGTTCCAGAATCCATTAAAAATAAAATGTGGATTTTCCCACAACCTAACAACACATGTGATTTTTTTTTTAATGTTTCAGTCTCTTCCAGATTTAAGCACAAAACCCATCTAAATATATAAAGGGTTGTGTCCATTCTGCACTCAATTTTCATTTTGAGTTTTGGTGTTATTTTTTTTCCTCAAATTACTAGAGAAAAAAACCTGAAGTAAAATATGGAAAACAATTATACCATGTAAGTTAATGGAATCTCTAAGATAAACTTTGGTCAGTTTATAGTAAAGTGCATATCATCTGGGTTTACATTTTGGATACTAACATATAAAGTTTATGTTTTCTCAAGTACATCTGGGATATGAGTCATTTCCCTTCATTGCTTTCAAAGCCACAGAAATCTTATATTTGGAACCCATGGCTTTAACTGTCCACTGTTAAATGTAATCAGCCCAATTAACCTCTCACTGCTATATCTAGTCCCAAGTCATGTGATACTTGAAAGTGCTAGTGAAGCTCAAAGCTTGGGTGGAGCATTATGTTTAGAATCACCCCATGCCTCCATAGCATTATATGTAGAATATTCTGAGAATGACTTAGTAGAGAAGCAGTATATACTGAGCTAATTGTTTAACAACAGATTTTTTCTTATTGTTCATCTCTCGTTGTCTCTATTTTCTTCCTACTGATCCAATAATTCTTACAATTAAGACATTTTCTTATAATTAAGACATTTTCATAATTAAGACATTATGTATTCTTATAATTAACAAACTTTTAAAGATTTGTTTATTTACTTTATTTTTAAAAAATTTATCCCTCTCCCCCAGATGGTTCTCTCATCTGTCTGCTTATTGTTTGTTTGCCTTCTCCAGGAGGCACCAGGAACCGAACCCAGGACCTCCCACATGGGAGGTGAGTGCCCCATGGCCTGAGCCACATTCACTCTCCACGGACTGTGGACTGTGGCATCTGCTCATTTAGGCACCTATTTATTGTGGCGACTAGCTGGTTACGGCAGGTGTGGTGTCTGCTTATGTTCTTTAGGAGGCACCGGGACCCAAACACGGAACCTCCCATGTGGTAGGTGGGCGCCCCAGTGGTTGAGCCACATCTGCTTCTCTAATTAACAAATTTTGAAAGTATTCATAATATATAAAAGGATACTGACTGCAACATTTTTATAATAATATAAAATTAGAAACAACTTAAATATCCATCAGTAGGGGAATGACTAGATAAATTAGGCACATCAGTATGGTGATATACTAATTAGTTATCTCAAGATAACTTTAGATGTGTGGGCTAAAAGGTGTATGTGATATATTACACTAAAAAAAAAAAACTTGCAAATCGAAGTGTATAGCATAGCACCCCTTTTCAAAGATTTATGCTTCTGCATGTGTGTGTGTGTGTCTGCATAAGCAAAGAAAAATAATATTAGAATTAAGGGGACAAAGGGAGTTTCACTTCATACCTTACATAAATTTAAAAGGCTATGAGTGATTTATACATTCTATTATGTTTGTTTTTCTCTATTTTTCAAGTAAAACATCCCACTATTAATTCAGTGTATGCAAACAACTTTGCCAACCACTGTAAAACCAAAAATCTATTGGGGAATTTAAAATCTCAGCCTTAGGACTCCTTTCCCCCCAAATCAAAAGAAAACATGGTTTCTGCTCATTTTTGAGTTAAATATATAGTACCTTGTGATTTAAAAAATTTTTTTACTATAAAAATTTGATTATCCTGCCATTCCACATCATTACCTGATGTTCAATTAATTTTTGACTAGACCTCTGGTTTAAAAAGGAAAAAAAAAACTTGAGTTCATTTTCTTACTCTTCAATTTCTGTAGTTTATTTTTCCTTCCTACATGAAAGCAACAGTGGTAAAGTAGGGTGTTCTTTCTATCTACATGATATGATACAACTGGGACTGGATAGGGAAGAATTGACCTCATATTTCCTTCCAATGCTGACCTATTCGCTGAAGAGTATATTCTTTACGTTTTACTCCTTTAGCAATGTTGACAGGTTAATGCTGTAATATTTATTGGTTATATACTTTCACAGATAATCCCATACTTTCAAGTACAGCATTGCCCTTATAAAGAAAATGTTCCAGAAAATTGACTATTCTTACATTCATTCTAAAATCTCTATTGAGGATCTACTGTATTTCTAACATCTGAATTACATGTTGTAGATTACCTCTCGTGTAGAAGGCACAAAATACCAGTTTTTCTAACTATTGCTGTTATAAATATGGTAACTTCAATTACTGTTAAAATATCTATACTGTTACCTCCTTGACCTGGTGTGGTCATATTTTGGGGCTCAGGGTATGTGTGCGGTTGTGAAACTATAGCTTCCTATAGGCAATGTTCAAAGTCCCATAATAGGAATAACAATGAGATAAGATATCTAATAAATAGACTAACCAATCTTGAGTATAATTGTTATATTAGTTGTAACTTGGATTAATTTTAAGGACTAAAACCTGGCCGTAAGTCACCACTCCTAACATAATGAGAATAATTTAAAAGAGTTATATGTGCAAGGCAAAAATATTCAAGAGCCTTCTCAAGCCTACTGAATTATGTTCCTCAGCTTTAATTCAGAGAATTTTATGAACATATTAGGGCAAGATCAATCTCTTTGAGACCAAAATGACTGTTGATGACAAGGTTAACTGGAAATGGTAGATACCACAGAGGACTTTGTAATTCATAACATTATCTCTTTATCCAACAAACAGACTAGTTGAAGAAACTGAAATAAGTCACTGGGAGTAAAACTGAATGTCTCTAAGATACAATGAATTAGGTCTCCAACAAACCATTCCTGTAATACCATATATAATACTTTTTACATCATTAATATTGTTTATAACCTATTTCTGGCTCTCTCTTTTGTGCTTTCCCACCTCGTTTGAAGTTAGTGATTTCATTTGGCCAATGAAATCCAAGTAGAAACTTTAAGAGTCAGGGTGAGATTTGCTACATCTACCTTCCCACTGTTGCAGTAGAGTTTGTCAGGATGAAGACTTTATCATCCTGGATCTCTGCGTAACCACTGTGAGTGGAATCCCATGCTGATCCACCTTGGCTAGGAAATGAAAAAGAAACTTCTGTTGTGTTAATCACTAAAATTTGGGAGTTAATTTTTCTTACCACAGCATAATTTAGTCCACCTAAATAAAACACTGTCCTTTCAGTTCCTACATCTATCTCTCTCTTTTCATTCTGTACCATTTCCTTCTCATTAAGAACACGGCCTAGGTCATATCCATGAAAATGTGGTATCTTTTGTGAATTTATGAGTCTAAAGCATTATCAAGACATAGCCAACTCCATTTTTTTTTCCTTCTAGGAGAATTCAGGTGATAGATTATAAAATATATTTTTAAATGTTCTCTAGATGAAGTGTAGTACCCTGAATAAAACAGACACCATGAGCCTTCATTTTATTCTCTCTTAAAACGTTTTACAAATATTGTCTTATCCTCCCATCTCCTCCAATTTATGTGCATAGATAAATTCTTGGCAAAATTACAAAATATAAATGTCCATAATTCTTAACAACTCTATCTCTGAGCAAAATATATAACAAACTAGAAAGAACCAAATGAGATTTTTTAAATGCCAATTCAATCTTTAATATATGCAAAGTGATTACCAACTTCCCTTAGAATTAAGACCATTAGAGTCTTATGTTGAATAAACTTGCCAAAGTATTTTACTGTCAGCTCAGAGGTAGTAATAAAACTTTGAAGGAGAACACCCAGCATAGCCACAGTCTGTTCTATGTTAGTTAACATTTTAGAAACTGAACAGAAGGCTTGGCTAGAGCCAGAAAACCTATCTGATGTTCTATATTAACTCATCATTTTCCTTTCACCAAACAACTTCCCAAATGCTGTGGAATGAAATTAAGTTTTGAAATTTCCCAAATCCTTTCTGCATTTTATGTGAGAAAAAGTTTTTTGTTGATAAGTCAGCTCGAAAAACATAATTAATTCCAGTATAAAATATACACGTTGAGTCCAATTACTGCATCTTCACAGAAAGTCACAGAATCCTCTACAATGTACAATAGATATTTCTGACCAAAAAAAGGAACACTCTTTTCCCAGAAATAACTTCCTGGAAACGTACACAGGCTTCCCTTCCTCTTATATTGTGAACCCTGATCACAGACAGCCAGATTCTAATTTAAGACTGGAAGGCACATTTCAATCCAATAAGGAATGTCTGGGAGCAGCTTTGGCAGAGATGGAAATGCTTTTTAACTGTATTTAAACTCAACTCTGTGCAACATGGACTGCTCTACTTGCAATTTGGATTTTTTTAACCTTTTATTATATTTTTAGTGTGTTATTTTTAATTTGAAAATTGTGGGTTTACAAAACAATCATGAATCCCATACAGGATTCCCATACAATTGCCCTACCACCAACACCACACATTGTTGTGACACATTTGTTATAAATGATGAAAGAACACCATCATAATATTACTGCTATCCATAGTCCACACCTTATATTTGGTATATTTTTCCCACAAACCATCCTATTATTAACACCATGTATTAGTATTGTATATTTGTTATAGTTCATGAGAGAACACTCTCATGTATGTACTGTTAACCATAGTCTATCATTCACCACAGGGTTCACTGTGTTATACAGTCCCCTGCCTTGACAAATCGATCCAAAGTGTACACTCAGTGGCTCTCAGTTTATCACAGAACTGCGCTGTCATCAGCTCAGTCCATTTCAGAACATTTTCATTCATCCAAAATAAAAACATCCCATAACCCTTATACTTCTCCCATTATTGACCCTTAACATTAATATAGTACCTTCTTTGACATTGATGTAAAGTATTAGAATACTACTGTTAACCATAGTCTATACTTTACATTAGTTGCATTTCCCCCATATCTCCATATTCTTAACACCTTGTAATAGAGGAACATTGAAGACCAGGAGGGTGCTGTGTATTGACCAGGAGGGAAAGGGACAGAGAAACAAAAACGCTGAAACAAAAACTGTGAGTTACTTGCCTCCATGGCTGGGAACAGCACCCATCTCCTACCCACAAGGCAAGCAGCCTTGGTAAAACCCATGGCTCACTGTGGTAAACTGAGATAGAAATGGAAATCTTCCTCCTTGGGAAGAGGGAGTGTGTGGTAGAGGGTGGAGAGTGGTTTCTCTTCAGTGAGTTTGGACAGCAGGCCCACTTTGAATCTCGGTTCTAGTAAGCACAGCAATTGGAGGTTGAAAGAGACATTTCTGTGGAAAAACTCCCTGAAGATCACCATCTGCTGGAAGGCCAGGAAGCTGCAAGAAGAAATAAAGCTTTTTGTAGTCTCTCATATCTCAGGCCCCCGTGGATGCCATATTAGTGCATCCCTGGCCCTGTTTTGATAACTTAATCTGGGCAATTTTAAGATTTAGAATAAGCTAAACAGAACAGAACAAAACAAAACAAAAAACAAAGAAGAGCCATGAAACAAAACCACTAGACAAGAAAGAGAAATTGACTGTCACAGTAAATTCACCAATATAATCAGACACTTAGACATCAGCAAAAAATTACAAGCCATACCAAGAAACAGGAAGATATTTCACAGCCACAGGAACATAAAAAAAATTCTGACATAGGATTTAAGACAACTAATCAATCATGTTCACACAAATCTCCAAAGTCAATTTAAGGACTTGAAGGAAACTATTGCTAAAGAGATAAAGGATATTAAGAAGACACTGGGTGCGCATAAAGAACAATTTGAAAGACTGCAAAGAAAAGTAAGAGCTAATGGAAATGAAAGACACAAAGGATGAGATTAAAAATATATTAGAGGTATATAACAACAGACGTGAATTGGCTGAGGCAGAATTAGTGAATTAGAAGACAGAGTATCTGAATTTGAAAAGACAGGAGAACAGAAAGGGAAAAGAATGGAAAAAATGGAACAAGATCTCAGGGAATTAAATGACAATGTGAAATGTAAAACATATGCATTATAGGGGTCCCAGAAGGAGAAGAGATCAGAAAAGGGGCAGAAAGAATATTTGAGGATATAATGACTAAAAAATTCCCAACTCTTACTAAAGACATAAATATCAGTATCCAAGAAGGACAATGCACCCCAAACAGAATAGACCTACACGGAGACACCTACTATTCAGAACAACAAATACCAGAGATAAAGCATTCTGAAAGCATCAAGAAAGAAGAAATGCATCAATAAGACTAGATGCCAACCTTTCATCAGAAACCATGGTGGTAAGAAGAAAGTATATGATATATTTAAGATATTGAAAGAGAAAAACTGCAAGCCAAGAATTCTTTGTCCAACAAAACTGTCCTTCAAAATGAGGGTGAGTTTAAAGTCTTCACAGACAAACAAAAACTGAGAGAATTTGTTACTAAAAGACTGGATTTACAAGAGATACTAAAGATAGGACTGCAGCCTGATAGGAAAAGACAAGGGTGAAAGACTTGGAGAATAGTGTAGAAATCCAGATTATTAGTACAGGCAGTTAAAAGGGCTAAAAGACAGGCAATAGTAAGATATGACAACAGAAAGCCAAAGATAAAATGAATGAAGTAAGTAATGCTTTTACAATAATAACATTGAACATTAATGGACTGAATTCCTCAATCAAAAGACATAGACTGTCAGAATGGATATAAAATATGAGCCATCCATTAGCTGTCCACAAGAGACTCACTCACCTTAGATACAAGGACACAATCAGGCTGAAAGTGAAAGGTTGGAAAAAGATATTCCACAGAAATAGTAACTAAAAAAGATCTGGAGTAGTGATACTAATATTGAAACAGATAGATTTTAAATTCAAAACTGTTATAAGAGATGAAGAAGGTCATTATATATTAATAAAAGGGCAAGAAGAAATAACTATAATAAATATTTATGCACATAGCCTGGGGGTCCAAAAATACATGAGGCACACTCTGGCAAACTGAAGGGAGAAATATACATTCCTACAGCAATAGTTTGAGACTTCAATACACCACTCTTAGCATTGGATAGAACATCTGGACAGAGATTAAATAAGCAAACAGAGAGCTTGAATAATATGATAAAGGAACTAGACCTAACAGACATTTATAGAGCCTTACATCCCAAAACAGCAGGATATACATTCTTCTCAAATGCTCATGGATCCTTCTCCAGAATTGACCATATGTTGGATCACAAGACAGGCCTCAATAAATTTAAAAAGATTGAAATTATAGAAAGCACTTTCTTTGATCATAATGGAATGAAGCTGGAAATCAATAACAGGCAGAAAAAAAGGAAAATTCACAAGTAAGGAGATTAAACAACACACTCTTAAATAATCAGTGGGTCAAAGAAGAAATTGCAAGAGATAAATATTTCAAGATGAACGAAAATGAGTACACAACATATCAAAACCTATGGGATACAGTGAAGGCAGTGTTGAGAGGGAAATTTATAGCCCTCAATGTTTACATTAAAAAAGAAGAAAGAGCTAAAATCAAAGACCTAACTGCACACCTGGAGGAACTAGAAAAAGAACAGCTAGCAAATCCTAAAGCAAGCAGAAGGAATAAATAATAAAGATTAGAGCAGAAATAAATGAAATTGAGAAAAAGAAAACAATAGAGAGAATAAACAAAACCAAAAGTTGGTTCTTCAAGAAGATCAACAAAATCAACAAAGAAAAATGAGATAGGGGGACATTACCACTGACCATGCAGAAATAAGAGAGATCATGAAAGGATACTATGAACAACTCCATGCCAACAAACTAGACAATACAGACAAAATGGACAAATTCCTGGAAACATATGAACAACTTACAATGACCCTAGGAAACAGAAGACCTCAACAAACCAATCACAAATAAAGGGATTGAAATGGTCATGAAAAACCTCCCCAAAATGAAAAACCAAGGACCAGATGGCTTAAAGGTGAGTTATTCCAATCATTCAAAGAAGATATGATACCAACCTTGCTCACATTCTTCTAAAAAATTGAAGAGGAGGGAACACTACTTAACTCATTCTATGAGGCCAACATCACCCTAATACAAAAGCCAGATAAAGACACTATGAGAAAAGAGAATTAAGAACAATTTCTACAATGAATATAAATGCAAAAATCTTCAACAAAATACTTGCTAACCCAATCCAAAATCACATTAAAAGAATTATACTCCATGATCAAATGGGTTTTATCCCAGGTTTGCAAGGGATAAACACAAGAAAATCAATTAATGTAATACAAGAAGAAAAATCACATGATCATATGGATAGATGCAGAAAAGACACTTGAAAATTACTGCATCCATTCTTGATAAAAGCACTCTGAAAGATAGGAATAGAAAGAAATGTTTTTAACATGGTAAAGTTCATATATGAAAAACACATAGGCAACATTGTACTCAATGGCGCAAAACTGAAAGCTTTCCTGTTGAGATCAGGGAAAAGACAAGTATGCCCACTGTCACCAATGTTATTCTATATTGTGCTAGAAGTTCTAGCTAGAGTAATTAGGCAAGAAAAAGAAATAAATGGCATGGAAATAGGAAAGGAAGAAGTAAAACTTTTGCTTTTCTCTGATGATATGACTGTATGCCTAGAAAATCCCCAAAATCTACAACAAAGCTCTTAGAACTAATAGACAAGTCAGTGAAGTGGCAGAATATAAGATCAATATGCAAAAATCAGTAGAGCTTCTATACACTACTAATGACCAATCTGAGGAGCAAGTCAGAAAAAAATTCCATTTACATTAGCAACTAAAACAACCAAATATTTAGGAATAAACTTAACCAAGAACATAAAGGATTTAGAAAACTACAAAACATTGCTAAAAGAAATCAAAGAAGACCTAAATAAATGGAAGGGCATTCCATGTTCAAGGATTGGAAGACTACATATAGTTAAGATGTCAACTCTACCCAAACTAATTTACAGATTCAACACAATCCCAATAAAAATCCCAACAGCCTTTATTTGCAGAAATGGAAAAGCCAATTACCAATTTTATTTGGAAAGGTAAGGGGCCCTAAATTGCCAAAAATGTCTTAAAAAAGGAGAACAAAGGACTCTCACTAATGACATTCAGGCATATTACTTAACTGTAGTGGTAAAAACAGCATGGTACAGCATAAAGATAGACATATTGACCAATGGAATAGAATTGAGAATTTGGAAATAGACCTTCACCACTACAGTCAAGTGATTTTTGACAGGGTTGTCAAACCCACCCAGCTGGGTCAGGACAGTCTATTCAACAAATGGTCCTGGGAAAACTTGATAGCTATAGCTAAAAGAGAAAGAGAACTCCTATTTAACACCTTATACAAAACTTAATGGAAAATGGATCAAGGACCTAAATATAAAAGCTAGAACCAGAAAATTTCTTGATGAAATTGTAGCAAAACACCTTCAAGATCTAGTTGTAGGTGGTGGTTTCTTAATTCTTACACCCAAAGCACAAGCAACAAAAGAAAAAAAAGTAGATAAATGGGACTTCCTAAAAACTAAACACTTTTGTGCTTCAAATGCCTTTCTTAAGAAGGTAAAAAGTCAGACTACTCAGTGAAAGAAAATTTTTGGAAATCACATATCCAATAAGGGTTTGATCTCCACGTTATATAAAGAGACAATACAACTCTGATAAAAAGACAAGCAACCCAATTAAAAAGTGGTCAAAAGACTTGAACAGACATTTTTCCAAAGAAGAAATACAAATGGCTAAAAAGCACACAAAAAGACTCAACATCACTAGCTATTGGGGAAATGAAGATCAAAACTACAATGAGCTATCATTTCACACCTTAAAGAATGTTCATTATTTAAAACAAAACAAAACAACAACAACAACAAAACAGAAAACTAAAAGTGCTATAGAGGATGCAGAGAAATAGGAACACCCCTTCACTGTTGGTGGGAATGTAAAATGGTGCGGCCTCTGTGGAAGATAATTTGGCAGTTACCCAGGAAGCTAAATATAGAATTGCCATATGATCTGGCAAACCCACTTCTAGTAATATATTCAGAAGAATTGAAAGCAAAGATGAGAACAGACATTTGCACACCAATATTCATAGTAGCATTATTCACAATTGCTAAAAGATGGAAACAACCCAAGTATCCATCAACTGATGAATAGATAAACAAAATGTGGTATAAACATACAATGCAATATTATTCAGCTGTTAGAAGAAATGAAGTTGGGATGCATATGACACCATGGAAGAACCTTTAGGACATTATGTTAATTGAAATAAGCCAGTCACAAAAGTACACATATTGTATGGTCTCACTAATATGAGCTAAATACAACGAGTAAACTCACTGAGTTAAACTATAGAGTATAAGTTACTAGGAGATAGAATGTGGGTTGAGAAGGGGGGTCTGATGTTGAATGTATGTAGAATGTTTAATAAGGTGGATTGTAAATGTGAGGAAATGGATAGCGTTGATAGTAACACATTATAGTGAGTGTAACTAACACTGCCAACTTTAAATGTGAGTGTGGCTAAAAGGTGTAGTCTCGGGAGGTTAAGGTCAATAGAAAGAAAGCTAGAAGATAATCTAAGGACTGTATAACATAGTGATTTTCAGTGGTGGATGATGACTATGATTAATAGTACAAATACAAGAATGTTCCTCTATTACAAGGTGTCAAGAATATGGAGATACATGGGAAAAATACAACTAATATAAAGTACAGACTATAGTTAACAGTATTATTGTAATATTTTTACAGCAATGATAAAGAAGGTACTATTGCTAAAAAATGCTAACCATCATCTTAGCCTTCAGCAAGTCATAATATTTTTTTGCTGTTGGAGGGTCTTACCTTGATGTTGATGGCTGCTGATTGATCAGAGTGGTGGTTGCTGAATTGGGTGGTAGTGGCAATTTCTTAAAACAAGGCATTGTAGTTTGCCACATGGATTGACTCTTCCTTTCACAAAAGATTTGCCTACAGCATGTGATGCTGTTTGACAGCATTTTACCCACAGTAGAACTTCTTTCAAAATGGAGTCAATGCTCTCAAACCCTGCAAATGCTTTATCTCCTAAGTTTATGTAATCTTCTAAATTTGTTATTTCAATAATGTGCACAACATTTTCACCAGGAGTAAATTCCATCTCAAGAAACCACTCAGCCAAAAGAAGCAACTCCTCATCAATTCAAGTTTTATCATGAGATTGCAGCAATTTAGTTGCATCTTCCTGCTCCACTTCTAATTCTAGTTCTCTTGCTATTTCCAACACAACTGCAGTTACTTCCTCCACTAAAGTGTTGAACCCCTCAAAGTCATCCATGAGAATTGGAATCAACGTCTTTCAAACTCCTTTAATGTTGATATTTCTGCATCCTCCCATGAATCATGAATGTCCTTAATTGCATCTAGAATGGTGTATCTTTCCAGAAGGTTTTCAATTTACTTGGCCTAGATCCATCAGAGGAATCATTAACTATTCCAGCTTTAGCCTTAGGAAATGCATTTCTTAAGTAATAAGACTTGAAATTTGAAATGACTTCTTCATTCATGGGCTGCAGAATGGATGTTGCATTAAAAGGCATGAAAACAACATTGATCCTGTATCTCCATCACAGCTCTTGGATGACCAGGTGTGCTGCCAATGAACAATAATTTTTTTAATATTTTGAAAGGAATCTCTTTTTCTGAACAGTAGGTCACAAAAGTGGACTTAAAATACTCAGTAAACAGACATGTTGTTGTCCAGGCTTTGTTATTCCATTTATAGACCACAGGCAGAGTAGATTGAACATCATTATTAAGGGCTCTAGGATTTTCAGAATGGTAGATGAGCATTGGCTTCAACTTAAATCATCAGCAGCATTAGCCTCTAACAAGAGTGTTGGCCTGCCCTTTGAAGCTTTGAAGCCAGGCATTGACCTCTCAAGCTATGAAATTAGTAGATGGCATCTTTTTTCCCATAGAAGGCTGTTTCGCCTGCATTGAAAATCTGTTGTTTAGTGTAGCCACCTTTGTCAATTATATTAGTTAGCTCTTCTGGATAAATTGCTGCAGCTTCTGCACCTTGCTGCTTCACCTTGTACTTTTATGTGATAGAGATGACTTCTTTCCTTAAACCTCCTGAACAGCTGCTAGCTTCAGACTTCCCTTGTGCAGCTTCCTCACCTCTCTCAGCCTTCAGAAAACTGAAGAGAGTTAGGGCCTTGCTCTGGATTAAGCTTTGGCTTAAGGGAATGTTGTTGCTGGTTGGATCTCCTTTCCAAACCACTAAAACTTTCTTCGAATCAGCAAGAAACCTGGGTCATTTTCTTATCATTTGTGAGTTCACTGAAGTAACACTTTTAATTTCCTTCAAGAACTTTTCCTTTGCATTCACAACTTGGCTAACTGATGCAAGAGGCCCAGTTTTTGGCCTGTGTCTGCTTCTGACATGCCTTCCCCACTAAGCTCAATCATTTCTAGTTTTTGATTTAAAGTGAGAGACATGCAACTCTTCTTTTCACTTGAACAGTCGCGGGCCATTGTAGGGTTATTAACTGACCTAATTTCAATACTGTTGTGTCTCAGTGAATAGGAAGGCCTAAGGAGAGGGAGAGAGATGGGGAACGGCCTCTCAGTGAAACAGTCATAACACACACAACTTGTATGGATTAAGTTTGTTGTCTTATATGAGTGTAGTTCATGGTGTCCCAAAACAATTACAATAGTAACATGAAAGATCACAGGTCACCATAACAGATAAAATAATAATGAAAAAGTATGAAATATTGTGAGAACTACCAAAATGTGACATAGGGACATAAAGTGAGCACGTATTGTTGGAAAAATGGCACCGAGAGGCTTGCTCAACACAGGGTAGCTACAAACCTTCAATTTGTGGGGGGAAAATGCAATATCTGCAAAGCAAGATAAAGTGAAGTACAATAAAACAAGGTGTGCTTGTACAGCACTGATGCCCCAGGAAGCCCTACTAAAATTTCTTTCCCAAAGTTCACAACCAAGAGCCATGTCTGGATCATATTTCAGACTGAGGAATGGATGGGCGAGAACCCAGAGCCACACTGAGAGTAAGAACAACTATTTCTAGCTAGTTTTGGAAGTCAGAGGGGGATTCTTGGTTTTGGATAGGACTCTTCAGGGTTCTTTTGGGAAAGCCCTTCAATGTCTGAAGGTGTAAGCAGCATGGGGATGAGATCACACTTGTTTTTCTACCACTGAGTGCTCTGTGCCTATCCCATGGTAAGTGCTCAATAAATGTGTTTGAATGAAAGAACCAGCAGGCTCACTGGATTCCTTCTCCATTCAAAATAACCTACCCCATTCAGTCAACAGAGTTCATTGAGTGCATAAAAATTGAACATCTTGTGATAAGTGTTGAAGATACTGAAATGAAGATGGCGATCTTATAGGGTTCCTGAGATCAGGTGAAGGAAAGAGTTGTGTTAATACTCAAATTATATTCCAATTCTCAAAATGATTTTAGGCTTCCTCAAAACAATAATATCACTGGACATACACCTTTAAGGCAGGGACAAATCTCAAATATAGCCATATATTTGGGATATTTGGTCTCTTCTGTCTGGAAGGTAAGGACTCTTCAGTCAGAATTTTTTTTTTGTTTTTTGATACAGATGCAGTCTCATAGTCATCCTGAGATTTACTCTAGAAAATGGAGAACCAGACAAATATTCTCAATTTTCCTATGATTACTATACTTTTTCTTTGGCAAAATCTTAGAATAATGTCACATTGAGCAAAAGCAGTCCAGGGAGAATGCTGGTTTAAGTTTCCAACACTTCAGCCCTAATACTCAGAAAGAACAATGTCTGTATTCCATAAGGGAAGGGCGACTGCTCTAATAAACTGCATTGGGGTATAATATGAACTAAATAGAAACAGAACCATTTAACAATATTATTATATTCCAAACTTACTTGGGACTGCGGAAAATTCTTTACAAGCTAGTTGTCAAATTAACTTTTGATGCTTTTTTCAAAAAGAATTTAAAGACCAGTAATAGATAACTGGGATCTCACCTGGATTGCAAGGCTGATAAAATGGACTTGGACATTTTTTCTAGAACTTTTGAAAAATACTAGAAATGCAAAGACTAAAATATGCCTTAACCAATTATTTTATTATAATACGCAATAACCTAATGGAAGGAAACAATAATAACTATTAACAAACTTCTATGTTAAACACCAAATCTGCTCTTTCTGATATATTAGCTTCAGGTTTAGCTGTTGTTAAAGATTAAATCACTACAATAAAATAAAATAAAAATGAATATATGGCGATTTATCACAATGCAGTAAAGAATGTGTGATTTTATTCCATTACTGAACTTGATTTAGGGTGCACTTTTGACCACTTGTAACTGTAGTGAGAACTGGAGCTATACTAAAGTACATGAAAAAAAAATAAAAAATAATAAAAAAATAAAACAAAGTACATGGACAACTAAGGGGTCTACAAGTTATCCACTGTTGCTTCGGGTGGAACAACCAATGCAGAATAGCTGAAATACTGTTTCTATGATGCCTCCATTAGTCCCCCATGGTTGACATAGGCTGGGCTCTTAGGAACCTCAAATAAATTAAGGTTATTGATAATCACACAAAATTGATGATTTATATTATTTTATATTTGTATATATTATAATATTATCTATATCTATTAAATAAATGAAGTAAAGAAATATAACAGAATACATTTATTGGCCAGAAGAGTATATTTCAAAGAATAGAATTAGGCAAGACACCATGGGATATAGGAACTCCCTGTAGTGTTACAGCCGTTAGTAAAAGAAAGCTTTCTGGTAAGCGGTACTACCCATCTCATAAATGCCATCACAAGAGTTCCTGGCCCCAATTCTCGGGGGCCTGTGCTTTTAGCCCTCTCGTTATAGGTGAGGGTATGGAGAGTGTTGTATATCGGATTGCTGTGCTCTCTCCTACTTGCCTCTCCACTTCCATTGGAGCGATATCCTAAGGTAAGAAAAAACTTTGGTGAAAACGAACGCTTTTCTGGAGAGCCCACTTCAGAGAGATTTTTAAAATCATATATCCCTGGTGACAGTAGCTCTTCTCATCAAGCAAGCTTGGGATACATGATGCTCCCATTAGTTTCCTTCTATACCAAAATCAAAAGAGTGGAGGAAGCTAAAGAACCAGGTAGACAGCATATAAATTCAAATCAAATACATTAACAGTTAAGAAAAAATGTTCTAGTGTCAGGCAAACTTTCAATAGAAATCAAGTACTCAAGTGTTCCATCCACTGCAATGAATTGACAGTGAGGGATAGTAAAGCATGAAGGGAGGTACATGCGTTTTAGGGTAAAATAGACTTGGGTTCAAATTCCAGACCCACTGCTTAGTAGCTAGGTGACCTTGACAAAATCACCTAATCAGCCTGAGTTTCAGTTTCCTCACCAATTAAAAAAGGAAAGAAAGAAAATTGGGGATAGTAATACCATCTAGCATTTCTATGAGGATTAAATTAATATACTGTCAAAAGACAAATCCAAGTCAAGTTTGCATTTTATAGCATTTTATTGGGGACACCAAAAGTGTTGTTGCAGCAAGGAAGCCAGATCACTTGTGGAAACCAAAGCAGTTTCAGGCTTCCAGGGATAGCAAGCAATCTTTATAGACATAAAAATGAAGTTAGCTTGAGTTCTATTGATTGGACAGGGGTGCTTCTATCTTATAGGGGTGGGTTTGGGGCAGGCAGGCTTTATTTTGTATTGTGTCAAAAGTAATTAATTAGAGACTTGATTGGTTATCTGGATCAGCTGCCTTGGTGGGGATTTCAAATTTCATAAGATTTCAAGAAGAAATACAAGGGAGTTCAAAGAGGAAGTAGGGCACAGGTTTTTCTTTGTTTGTTTGCTTTTTTTTTTTTTTTTGGTTTGTTTGTTTTTGTTTTTGGCTCTGTGGAATCCCCAGAGCCTTCTCTATATAATTTTATCAAGTTTTATAAGCAGCATATCATTGGCACTTATTAAAGTGCAACTATTGTTATTAATCACTTTCATTTTTATTAAAATTATAGTCAGCCCCAAGTTTATAATTAGCACTGCATTCCTATTTTTAATTATGCTATATTTGAAATGGAAATACAGCTATACAATATTCTCTATAAAATACCCTACATATGTAAAAAGTCAGGATGTCAGATAGTATTATGAAAAAATATATATATACATGTGCCTATATACCTATAAATAGATGTATGAAAGCATGAATACTTATTTATTGTAGCAATCTATGCTATATTTGAAAAGACAGCATACAGATAAGTGAAGCCCTGTCATTCAAAGTGACACCATACAAAAGCTTTAAAAAGCCCTTTATATTCAACATAGCCATTCAATTAAATTATCTATGGCTTCTGAAATCATTATAGGTTTTGTAAAAAGTAATAGGCAGTATACTGCAAGATCATTCTAAAATTACGTTCAATAGTAGATGCTTCATTCAAGAAAGGTGTGCACTCCTTTGCATGATATCTTTAGGAATGTCTTTATGGAATGGAGTTTTTCAATCATTGTGAAAAGAAAACCAAAGTAAGGAATGCTGTTTCCTTTATGGACATATATTCATATATATTAAGCTCTTTTTGCCTTCAATTTTTCAAACTATCGGTGCCATTTAAAGAAACATTAATTAAATTCATTCATTCTTACTTTTGTTATAAATGAAATCTATGCAATCTCTCATGTTTTATGTTTGTATCAGCTTGCAGGAAGTTTACAGTTAAGTTTTGTATATAATTGCAGTAGCTTACTTAATGTAACTTTTTCCATTAGTGGAAAGGAAAGATTAAATAAGCTTTGTCCTTTATTTAGCAGTGAGTGATGACAGACATATTTCATGCCAAAGAGTAGAGGCTTTGGAGACTTCATTTCCACTAAATTATAAAACAAAAATGGCTAGACATCCATGAAGTTCTTATATCATGTCTCAATCAGGATTTTGAAGAATTAGAAGAGCTTAGATAGTTCCATTTCTGTTACAGGGCAGCTGAAACTTCAAACTTCCAAGTCCTCAAGAATTCATATTAAAGAAGAGCTATGAGTAAAATCATTCTGTAGGTCATCTTACTCTTTGATGATTTGTATTTATTTTAGACCTGGAAACATGATTGTCTATTAAATAAATCAGTAAATAGCACCATTGTCATGCAAGAAAAATTGCAGCCTGAATTATTCCATTGTATCCCTGATTCACATAAAGCCTTTAACTCAGAACATGACCCTAAAAAGAAAAATCATTAGAAGTGTTGGGTATCTTTATGAAATAAACTAAATGGCATAGTTATGTACAAAAGAAATGAGGACAAATTGCTTATCAAGAACTCCAAATGAGGGCATATTTCTATAAAAAAGGAAAAAAAAACCTTTCTTGTCTGCAGCCAGGTTTCATTAGCAACTGCCATTAGCTAACATTAGTGTGAACAGACATTCATATAATAGACACCCAAGTCCAAAAGCTCATATATACTCAGATATGGGAAGGCAAAATGCAAATAGCAAACTGCTGAATATGCCAAGTTTCCATAGGAATAAAGCTTAATCCATTTAAGCTTACTTGTTGAAAAAGAAGAAACCCACCAAATTGTGCTATTAGTAATTTAATTTACACACGGCAAACATTCACACCACAAGCTATTTTTCTTGTTTCATTTATGTTTTCCATTCTATAAAATGCAATCCAGATACTTTTGCATGGACCATGTATTCAAGGCAAAACTTATGCTCTTGGTAAAAAAGACAGACATTTCTGCCACTAAGAGTTAAGATTAATGGTATCTGTAGGCAGCCCACAAACTGAAATTCCAGGCTGTTTCCCCACTTTGAATTCTAGAGAAGAAAACATTTTTAACAACCTTTACAATAATTGAAAACACACAGCACATAGATTTCCATATGCATTCATTGTCTGTACATATCTCTTTCTTTGTAGTGCTTCACACGCTTTCAGAAAGAAATACAAACCATTCCATATTGCCAGATCTGTTTTAATGCTCAAAACTGTATTACAGAACTTGAGAAAATACCCCATGTAGAGACAAGAACTGAGGGGTCACGTGTGATCTGTCTCTGAAATCACTTAGGATATAAACGCCGCTAACACTGCAGCAGAAACCAATGAAGGAGACAGTCGTGTATTGTGTTTATGGTCACATTACTCTCTAACTAAAAGGCTTTCTAAAGAAAACGCATTAACTGTAATTACAGTTAATCAGTAAAATAAGCCATTTGATTTTATAAGTCGTGAATTCACATCAGGCTGCAAGGCTTAGACAATGTGTTCTTTCACAGAAGGTTATTATTGAGGCATGGAGCTCTTATTAAGTTATAAAATAGTTACTTTGATAAAAGAATGATAGCTTACCCAGCATCTGCAAATTTGTTAATTTTTCTTACTTACTGTGGAACCTGTCATTTGACTTTTACCTGTGGCTAATATAAAACAAGTTTCATAAATGAAATCTCTCTTTGCTGCTTTAGCTTTTCTTTACACCCACTCAGGGTGTAAAGAGTGGTGTTCTCTTTGCCAAGGTCTAGGCTAGTGAAGGTAAAGTTTGTCTAATAATCTTGGTTACTGAGGGGAATAGGCAAGAGGAATAGCTAATACCATGGGTATTTTTCTATTAGAGTTGTAAGAAAAAATATTTAATAATGAACAGATACAGGTATGATATGGTAAAGGACTGGCAACCTGTTTTTTTCTTTGACCAAAGGCAAGTATTGTACAAGAAAGAGTTTGAATTCGAAGACTAGGGAGTAGAGTTCAGCATTACATGGGTATTTCCTTTCAGAAGATAAAATAGAAGTGCTTTTATATAGCAGAACTTTTTGGAATCAAGCAATTGTATGTAACCTCAAGATTTCAATAAAAATATCCACACTTGAAATACTTCTTTTTTTCCCCTTGAGATAGAAGTAAATATAGAAGTACTTTACCTGTTTGCCAATCAGCTGAATAATTTCTTAACATATGTTGGCTTTAAAAATCTTTTCATGGACTGAAAGATTAGCTAAAAGGTTCTCTGGATAGTCTCCAGTTATTTGAAATATCACAACCAGTTTTTAATACAACTTTGAAATAGTCCTTTTATTTCTACATGTAAGCATACACTTTTAAACTTGTTTCTTGGGTCTTGAAAATATAACTGTCAAAGAACTGTTTTAAAAATTCCTGTGATTTTAATGGTAGGGATTTTTGTAGTCCAGTGGTCATCTGTACCATCTCATTTTTACTTATATTATTTTCAAAATTTTGAATAATGGGAAGGCTGCCTTTAATCAAATGAAGTCAGATGTTATTCTTTTTCTCATAAGGCTATTTGTTTTCTAGTTTTCTTCTTAGGCTGCCCAGTTAATAAGTTTCACAATTATGTTTCTGACATTTAACAAACTTTAGTCAAGCTGTTACTAAATTCCAGTTAGTATGCTCATTGTCCAAAACACTGTGAGTGAATTTATTTTCAAATGAGTATTTTCTGAGCATAAGATGTATCTGGGATACCAACTTTACTAAATCTTCCAGTTTTAGTTTCTGAACTTCACACAGGGCATGTCAGCACCACTAACCCCTTTCACCACTTATCTTGCCTCTCCTGTTTGAAACAAAACATAACAAAACAAAACAATGTCGGTCAAGTACTCAATGTAGATTCAGTAAATATAGGCACTCCCTGACTATTAATGAGCTGATTTTTCAGGCTTGTGCTTCTTCTCTTTAATTTCCTAACTTCGGTTGTTATGATCTCCTATGTACTTGAGCTAAGCCCTGCCGAGAGCAGTGGCCTTTTTCATCTGGGTTTGAGGATTTGTAACCTGGTGAGCCGGGAAGATTCAGATATTTCTTAAACTTTAATATAGGTATCAAACCTCAATATTATTTGTAATAGTTTGTTGTTTTGCTGCTGTTATTATTGTGTTGAGGATTTCTTTCCAAATATACTCAGGAATGACCTGCCACAAATTCCTGTTATTTAATATGTTAATAAAAAATACATAGATTAACGTTCACAAATGTACTTTTTAAATGTTCTTGTAACTACATTTCTTTTCTTTCTTTCTTTTTTTTTTTTTTTTAGGAGGTACCGGCGATTGAACCTGTGACCTTGTACATGGGAAGCAGGCACTCAACCACTGAGCTACACCTGCTCCCCTGGAAACTGTATTTCAATGTCATTGGCCTTCTTCTTTAGCCCTAGATGTTTTATTTTAGACAGTTAGCTATTTATTCTAAGAAGATGTTTGTAGTTTTCACCAGACTGCCAAAGAAGTCCATGGCATAAAAAGTTTAAAACCACCTGAGTTACTTCAAAGAAAAATCTTTGAGACAGTCTCATGAAGATTTGTTTCCTGATGGTGACCCATTTGATGCAATAAATGTTTCATGAGCAAAGCTCTATGCTTGATATTGAGGGAATACCAAAATATTCTCCCAGAGTACAACCCCTCCAGGATGTTTGGAAGATATGAAAAAAATTGATGACTGATTGTACTAGTTACACCAGGATACATGCAGGGTGTGTGTCCAGAACCAAGATGATGTACCAATTTAGAGAAATGTATACATCGTTGAATATTTTCATAGATACCTGTGCCAGGATATATATTATATTGTTAGCAACTTGGTCCTGCTGCAGGATTGTCTACAAAGTTTTAGCTCTTTAGATGGTACCCCTGGGATAGTGTCTATTTTTTTTTTCTGCCCTCTGAACTTTTGGTACTCCACTCCCCTAAAAACAAACAAACAAATAAACAAACAATAACAAAAAACCTGTATTCCCTAAAGAAAAAAGAAAAAAAAAAAGCCAGAACAACAAAAACAAAAAACAAACAAAAACACACTGTAATATGTAAAATACCTAGAGTAATGGTCACCATATTTCTGAAGGCAGATTGTGGTAAACCAGCAGTAGATCACTACGGACTCCTGGAGAAATTATAGCCTTGCTGATATCTGGATTTTTGGACTTTTTCTACCATCAAAACCATGAGACAGTAAATACTTGTGGATAAGCCATCCCATTGTGCATTTGCCACAGCAGCCTGGCAAACTAAGACACGTGGATTATCTCTTTCAGTCACACAACAACTCTGAGAAATGAGGTAACATTAACCCATTTTACCAATGTGGGAACTATGACTCAGGGAAGCAGAATAATTTGCCCAAGCTCACACATCTAGTAATGGCTGACTTGACATTCCAATTCCAGATGTATGTTGGTTTTACCTTGATGTGTAACAAATTACCACAAACTTACTGGTTTAAACAAACCCATTTATTAGATCACAGGTCTGAAGGTCAGAACTCTGGGCGCAGTGTGACTGAGATGAGCATCTCATAGACTGAAACCATGGAATCTGTGGACTGTTCCTATCTGGAGGCCCTGGGGAAGACTCCGCTTCCCAGCTCACTGAGTGTTGGCAGAATCCATTTCATTGTGGTTGTGGGGCTGAGGGCCCACTGTCTTGCTGGTTGGAGGCCACACCATCTCAGCAGCAGAAGAACTCCTTGCATCACATCCCTCCCGTGCCTTGAATTTCCCTCACTTCCCTTTCTGTGGCTAGGGGAGAAAACTCCTTGCTTTTAAAGGGCTGATGTGATTAGGCCAGGCTCATCCAGTTCATCTCCTTATCTTTAGACCAACTGATTTTGAACTTTAATTACATCTGCAAAATCCCTTCATAGCAGTAACTAGACAAGTGTTTGATTGAATAACCAGGAGCAGGGAATCTCAGGGACTGCCTTAGAACTCTGCCTACCACAGGGTGTGCTGCTCTAAAGCAGCTGCCTCCATGTGTCACAAGAGAAGGAAGTGAAGTCTGCCAGGTTTTCTTCTGGTGACATGACTTCCATATTTCAGAACTGGGCAGCAAGGGCAGAACAAGGCCACACGAGGGGCCGACCACCGGCAGGATTTGTGCCCAGTTAGGTTTTGATATTTGTTCATATCCTTTTTCCTTTGCCTATTGCTTTCCATTGCTCTTAGGAGTACAACCAAAAGCTTTACCGTGGTTTATCATGCCTTGCACTACGTGTTCCCTGCCTATCTTTCCATGCTTTTCTAGAGCTATTTCCCTATTTGTTCTCTGGCTACCTTTTAATTTCTTGAATGTCCCATGTTTCCTCCTGCCTTGGGGCCTGTGCAGATGTTGTTCCTTGTGGCTCAAATTCTCT